>MU186712.1:10643-85307 GCA_016904865.1 Pissodes strobi | reverse complement strand
ATTATATTCTAATGAAGTGAAAATTAAGTTGTAAGGTTATTGAGAGCGTGTCACCCCTATAATTTCAGAAACACGTTTTTTCAAGCAATGCATATTGCTTAGACATGGAATGAAAAATCATTATCTGCAGTGGCGAACTATGTGACTGCTTTGAAAGCTTACAAATAACAAGCCGATTCCTAAAGATTATGTGCAGCAAAACATACAGTTTTAAACATATTTTGCTGGACATCATTTAGATCTGTATTTAAGTATATAATATGATACACTAAAGTAAAGTAAGATATAGAAAATACGCAATTTAATTAATGCCAATCGTAGCCTATCAATTTATTGAATTTGTTTTTTCTGGTTTAACCGAAATTAACAACACTCATGCTCACAATACATAAAACTAGTGATTATAAATCTCACAACGTTAAATTTCTTACTTGGATTCTGACATTATGTCCTCTTTATCTTCACTCTTAATATCAACATCCTCGTGACGTATAAAATCGAATTGAATTAAATAGTCATCATTATATTTCTTCACATTGGATTCTCTATAAAATAAAATAAATTACTTACTTTTATTTCATAGTTATCCACAAAATTTAGATTAATTTATTTTGTAAACAAATTATGATTTTCGGGCCAGGATTCAATTAACCTCAATTATGACCCCCAATCACAGCATATATAACATACAGCAAGCCCACTCTCGCTTCGTTCCTATGTTGTAAAAATAATAAACTTTTACGCGCATAGAAACCCCCTCCAATGCAGCAGCCGGCGGCCAGGCTATGGCGGCTCGCTAAGGATTAAACGGGACCGGACTTGCAAATTTATATGTCCCTAGAGTAAGGCATGTTTTATTTTTTTTTTAGCGGAAAGAGCACGCATATTTTTTATAAACAACATATGATATATTTCTGCAAAAAGAACTAAATATTTATTATTTAGTTGTGATATCTGATGCATTCTTGGGAACCAGAAAAGCGTTCTATACCTGCCCCGGACTGATAACATGGTCGAACAATGTGAAGCCGAATGCATCAGTGTTCCATTTTGATTTTTTTGTCAGCATTTTTATCGGCGGAAGCTATGTATTCTAGCGTTGTAAAACTCTTTAGAATCAAGGGTGTAACCGTTACAAGAAGACTCTTTCATTCGGAAATAAAGCTGGGCATTTTTTTAAATGCTCTGCATGTGTACTTGAATTTATTATGTAACGTCAAAATGAAGTACATTGGTATCGCGTTGGTTGTCTCTTAAAAAAAAGTTATGTGTACATAATACACGAGTATGAGAGTTACGAAATGCGAGCGTCTTAATAGCTATTTAATGTGAGTTCCATACTTTATTTTCTCTGCGGCCAGTCTTAGTAATAATAGTATATTATTTTATATGGAGGAAAAGTGATACTTTTCATGGCGCGCTCGTGTTTAATAGAGAGCAAGAAAGTAACTTTTCCTCCAAATAAAATATGCTGTTTTTTCTTCAAATGTCGACAAATTAATGCAAAAACTTCTCTTTTTAGCAGTAATAATATATAATTATTATTAAAGATAAGTGGGTTCGCAAGGAGGCTTAGACCGGTGTCGGTGAATAGGCACAGGTTGCTGCTGTAGTAATGTAACCTAAAGCTATCAGTGGACACTGTCAACAATAATTATTTTTTTAAGATTGCGTCTCCGATTGCGTTTTAATTCCGTATTGATAAGCAGTTATTGAATAAGTTCGATTAAATAATTACCAATTTGTTCCTAAATTAGTGATTTTTAGAAATGCAGTCACAAATTGAGTGATAAATACAAATTGTATTTTAATAAATCTTGAGTTGTTGACGCTTATTTTGTAGTGTGTTTGTATTGTATCCATGTTGCTATGACAACACTTTTACCTCCGCCGGCGGAAAAGTGAAAAGTAAAGCTCCGGCGGAGGAAAAACGAAACTTCACGGCCGTCTACACAGTCGAGTAATGACGGATTTACTGACGTTTGAAGAAAAAAATAAGTACTTTATCTTTTAAAATTTCCTAAGCAAATAGAAACAATTAACGTCAAAATTGATAAATATTAAATGTCGTGATCATGGCCATCTTTGATATTGACCGAATATTGCTCTGGTGTTGCATTTTGATTGGATATCATAATGAAACGTCAATATCATAATGAGTCTCATTATGATACTGGCAGTAAATATTTAATATAGCAATTAAAGTGTAGGAGTAGAAAAATATATTTTTCTTCAAACGTCTGGAAAGAGGACTTTTTTCTATTCTATAGATGGCACTTTTTTATATATGTATAAATTTTTTTTGTCAATACAACATGTATTGTATTGTATTCAATTTATCTTGATAACGTTTTGATTCGCTGTAACTTTTTTGTTTTTAACGAAATCAAGGTAAAGAAGAAAGCAAAATGTAGGGATGGTAGCCAAGTTATTTCTTAGTTACATATAAAACAAAACACTAACAATTTTCTGACATATAAGCCTACTCTATATATTTTTCAAATAGAACAGCCTGTATATGACTACATACATCTAAACATATTTTGTGTATAATATCCTATACCTAGCTGTTTACCAAATATTGACAGTTGAAAGTCGGGTATTTTGACACTTTGACAGGCTCTAAAATCTAAACCGCACGAGATCAAAGAAAACGGTTTGCACATTTCTATATTAGGTTTTCATAAGCTATCGAATGACAGTGACTTTGAATTTGACTGGAGGTTTAAAAGTTCCGGTTAATTATATCCGCGGGTTAAATTCAAAGTTATTGTCATTCGATAGCTCATGAAAACCTAAGATAGGAATGTGCAAACCGTTTTCTTTGCTCTCGTGCGGTTTAGATTTTAAAACCTGTCAAAATGTCAAAATGCCCGACTTTCTATTGTCAATATTTCGTAAACACATAAAGATAGGTATAGGATATTATACACAAAATGTGTTTAGATTTCTCTAGAGAGTCCAAAAATGTAGTAATATACAGGGTGTTCCATTTAAAAAAATATAGATTTGGTTTATATGTTAGTGTTTTGTTTTATATGTAACTTAGAAAAAACTTGGCTATCAATCCTGCATTTTGCTTTTTTGTTTACCTTGATATCTTTAAAGTCAAACAAGTTACAGAGAATCAAAATGTTATCAAGATAGGTAAAATAAAAGTTCAAATAAAAGTTTTAAGATTTTTCCTGAAAATTTTAAAGAAATTAAACTAAGCAAAAAAACAAATGACTGAATTTTTTTTATTTTTGTTAACAGAATGTTCTATACATTATTATAGTTTTAAAACCTACTTAGTTTCCGCTTTTTAAAAATATTTCCCCGTTTGGACTAGCAGTTTTTCAATTATTTCACTTTAAATAACTAAGTCTAGTCTTGCATTGCGGGCAAATAATAACGCAAATAATTAAGGTCAGAATAAATATTTGCTGTCATACAATGTTTTGTTTTCCTTGATTATCCAGGCCTGTTGCGATAAAATATCGCATTATTTGCCGGCTTTGCCAAAGGCGCGGCTAACTAGACTAAGTTATTTAAAGTGAAATGACTGAAAAACTGCTAGTCCAAATATAGGTAAATTATATATTTTTAAAAAGCGAGTGCTAAGGAGGTTTTAAAACTGTAATAATAAATAGAGCATTCTGAGTCTCTTTAAATAGAGTTTGTAAAGGGGTGGCAAATTATAAGGAAAAATCCTGTACAAAATAGTAAATTGCGCAACAAAGGTGGATTTGTTGACCATATCGCACGAGGATGAAAGTTTGGGCACGACTCCGTAGGCGGAGTGTTCAATCATCCGAGGGCGATATGTACAGGGTTATCCAACGAGGACTAGACAAGGTGATTTTTTGAATTTCCCTGTACTTTTATAAAAAAAAAACTGAAATAGCCATCTTATGTAATTTTCTCACGCGAATTCGGATATGTTCAGCAAAAAACAATTGAATCAAATAAAAGTGCTAGGGGTCATTTTGATATTTTTTTTAAATGGAACACCCTGTATATTACTAAATTTTTGGACTCTCTAGAAAATCTAAACATATTTTGTGAATAATATTCTATACCTATCTTTAGCTGTTTACCAAATATTAACAGTTAAAAGTCGGGTATTTTGACACTTTGACAGGCTCTAAAATCTAAACCGCACAAGATCAAAGAAAACGGTTTGCATATTCCTGTCTTGGGTTTTCATAAGCTATCGAATGATAGTAACTTTGAATTTAACCGGAGGTTTAAAAGTTCCGGTTAATTTTATCCGCAGGTTAAATTCGAAGATACTGTCATTCGATAGTTTATGAAAACTTAAGATAGGAATGTGCAAACTCTTTGATCTTGTGCGGTTTAGATTTTAGAGCCTGTCAAAGTGTCAAAATACCCGACTTTCAACTGTCAATATTTGGTAAACAGCTAAAGATAGGTATAGGATATTATACACAAAATGTGTTTAGATTTTTGTAGAGTCCAAAAATGTAGTAATATACAGGGTGTTCCATTTAAAAATATATCAAAGTGACCCCTAGCACTTTTATTTGATGTTCAATTGTTTTTTGCTGAACATATCCAAATTCGCGGGAGAAAATTACATAAGGTGGCTATTTCAGTTTTTTTTTTATAAAAGTAGAGGGAAAGTCAAAAAATCGTCTTGTCTAGTCCTCGTTGGATAACCCTGTACCTATTCTAAAACAGAGTTTTATCCACAATACCGAAACAGAATATTTGCACTAGACGCGCGTTTCGCTAACCATGTTAGCATCATCAGGAGATGATTAAAACTAAAATTAAAATCTACCTAACTCCCTTTTATACTATTGTTTGCTTAATCAAGCGGAACTAAAAAGAACCAATCCTGGGATCCCACTAGTCACGCTTGATCAACCAAAACAATGGACTATACGGAATAGGCCCTCTATCTCTATTTAAACTATTCTTACATTTAATAATTTCCATACTTTCATATGCGTCTAATAATCTCCTATCAGTTACATTATGATTAATTTTAGATTTTTAATTGTTATGCTATGATTATTATCAAAAGCATGCTCGGCAACACTTGATTTTTCTGTTCTACCATACTTTAAATGAGCTATATGTTCTTTGAATCTCGTTTGTATAGATCTTCTAGTTTGCCCAACATATTTTTGGTTACAATCCATACATCCAATTTCATATATTCCACTTCTTTCTAATATTCTATTTTAAATTATTCAACTTTACCTGTCGAATGTATATCCAAGCTTATAGCTGTCGTTACAGATTGACTAACAATTGGTGTTGATTTGGAAGACCCTTCCATTGATGGAAATATTCGGGGAACTGCCTCTTTGTGTAGCCGATTCCGTAAATTGTTTAAGAACATTTCATCCTCAAAATGAACTTGGCATAACCGATAAGACGTGGTGTGCAATTTGTCTAACCGCTCTAGCAGATCTTCCCTACCACATGATTGCACCCAAAATTGTGCTTTGTAAAAATAAAATTAATTTCCCTTAGATATAAAAATGAATCATTTAATGTATGGTTTCTTAAACGAAATGAAAGTCTTGCGTAGAATTAGTTCATAATAATCATAATGTTTCATTCTTTTTTTGCTCCATTTTTTTTAAAATTCGACAAAATGTGAAATTATATCACTTACTACAAAATTTCACAATAGGTATGACAAACAGAACCTTGACACTAGCAAAATAATCTACCTACTGGTTTTGTTATCTAAGCCACTATTGTTATTTTTAATTTTCATTATAAATACTTTATATTGTTATTTCGATAAACATCTGTAACAACATACCTTCTCACATCTCGTGGGAACCTAAAATTACAGTTTTTTTTTTAATTGTTTGTACACTTTATTGCCGCACAGCGACTTATTCCACTACGAATACCACTCATTATATTTAATATTCACGCAATAAACACAAATTTGCCAACTCCGAATCTGTACTGTAGCACAATGCGCCAACATGCGTCAACATGAAACTTTTAGCTCGATCGGCTGAGAATATGGCAACTATATGCGCAGCAGCCCCTATCTCGACACGGGATTTCAGGCGGAGTGGGTTTGCTGTATATATGCTGTGCCCCAATCATACAAATTATTAAAACCATAGTTACTTACAATTCCGGGTCGGTTTTGAAGGTAGCAAGCTCATCTAAACCATTGCCAGTTCTATCTGAAGATCCCCTAGAAATAACAAATACCCTATTTTATAATGTTTCAGACAGGTTATAACAAACAGATTCCTTAAAATCATCTGCAGCAAAACGTAAGATTTTAAAAACATTTTTGCTGCCAGGCAAAACATCATTTAGATTAAATTTTGATGTAGTAAGGCAAAGTAAAATTGACACAATTGACTTTTATATGTTCTTTATATAGAGGAGATGTCCAACAGGGCTATGAAACTGTTGAGATTTGTTCTAAGATCTGAGAGATTTCAGCAATGTTTTTGTTCTTAGAAACGTGTATTGTGCCGTTGCTCGATTGAATTTCGAGTATGTAAGTACAGTTTGGTCACCTTTCTATCAATGCCACATGGTCTATTAAAGAAGATTCAAAGATGATTTCTGAGGCACATTGCATGCAAATTAAACATCCCTATTGAAAATATTAATTATGATGAACTTTATGCATTGCTGAGATTTCCGAGATTGAGTGACAGAATGAAGTACGTGGAATTGTGTAATATTTTTAAATTGTTGAATGGCACAATGTACAATGTGCTCTCCTACCCTTCTTGGTCGGGTTAATCTGTATGTGCCCGTTAGGTGCAGTGGAATATTTACTTCAAAGACAATTTCATAGAACCAATTCTGGGGTTAATATGCCTATCCACAGGATGTATGTTTGCCAATGACTTGCCTGATGATGTCAATATTTTTGGTATGTCTTCTCTCGGTTTAGGACCCGCATAAGCAGGATATTGTTGTGACATCAGATATATTTCATGCATCGATCATTGCTTTTGTAAGTTATTGTAATTTTGTTTAAAAATACCAAACATGTTTTTTTATATAAATATGTCTTGTGCCTTGTTAGAATTTATAGGTTTTTAAATAGCAGTTAGGTGTTGTAAATGGATATTGTTCCATAAATAAATTATTTTTTCTACAGCCGCGCGCAAAATAACTAAATACTAAATTCAAATGAAATCGCAAAATCAACTAATGCCGTGGATCCTTATTTTGCGCTCTAGCGCGAACATGGAAAAGTAAATTCTCGCTTTTTCCGTCTAGTGTGCTGAATGGTCATGGAAACCGAAGATAAATAAATGACAGTCGTGCCTTTGTTACAGTTTGTTGCTGACAATCCTGTTCTAAATATGCCCGAAGCCCGAACATAATATGTTAAAACTGACAGTCATTCGCAAATTTCAGAATAAGTATAGAGAAAAATGTGCATTTAATTTAAAAAAATGCGGCTGTAGAAAAAGTTCTGTGTGTTTTTCGAGCGCAAAGTAAGATTGCCGTTTTCGAAAGATTACTGCGCTCCGCTACGCGTCGCGCAGTAACATTCTTCCTCAAGCGGCAATCCGTTACTTTGCGCTCTAAATACACAAATAACTATTTACTACATTGTGTGGCTAGGGATGATTAACGGAGGTAAGATCTACAATAGAGTACAAATATTGCTAATGTTAAAATAATACTGGGTGGGAATTATTGATGGTTGGGCAACATTAGAATTTTATTTCTGTCAATCTTAAATGTTTTGGATTTTTTGTAGTCAGGATTTAGTAATTTAGTGTAATGAAATAACCATTATTTCTTCTTTTCTATTATAACTCTACTTGTACTTGTAAGTGCCAGTGGTTATAGGAGTGGGTATAAATAAATAAAATATGAGCAATAACAAATAATTTATTCATTTATTTATTTAAGCATTTCTGTCTACCAGGAAATCCATTTATAAGAGTATAATGTACAAATATAAGTGAAAAATACAAATTAGTGAATAGGTAACAATATTTAACACATTGTGTTAGTTCATAGTTATAATGAATTGTATAATACAAATTCAAATCACAAATTATATAAAAATAAGTTTTTTTAGTTGATACGAGAACTGACTTAATGACATATGAAAAATATCGAGGTTGGCAACAATATTGATGTACTGGGCACACATTTTATATATGGGTTCTCTTAGCATTAGATTATTTAATGCTGATGGCAGGTAGAATAAGGTCCTGGCTCTTGTAGCAATAGGAGGAACACGGAAAAATACCACTCCGCAGATGATCGGAGTCTACCAAACCCCTAACTAGTTTAAATAAAAAATAATAAAAAGACATAATTTCGTTTTTGGGCAAGTGACGGAAATCCAAATCTACCAAGCAACAATGTATGATCGATACCACGAGCAGGGTAAGTACCATCCGTTTTAAAAGCAAGATATTTCAAAAACCTTCTCTGAACTCTCTCAATAGTGTTAATGTATTCTTGATAGAAAGAGCTCTATATTAAGGATGGGTATTCCAGCTTGGAGCGTACATACGAATGGTACAATACTTTGAATCACAAATCCCAGCATCGCTATGGATGCTTCTCTTGTTTTTTGAACATGTGTATTGAAAGAGAGTCCCGGATCAAAGTATACGCCAAGGCCTCTAAAGCTCTCACCTCGTTCCAAGACTGACGACATTATACTAAACTGAAATAGAATGGGATTCTTTTTCAAAGAGAAAGTCATGATTTTGCATTTGTCGACGTTAAGGGGGAGCATGTTATCCGTGCACCATTGATTCAGGCTGCCAAGGTCTTTCTGGAGTCTCAAACAGTCCTCAAGAGAGTGGATGGTTGAGAAAAGTTTAAGGTCATCAGCGAATAGAAGGACGTTGCTGTTAAATATCTCAGTTACGTCATTAATAAACAACGAAAATAGCAGGGGGGCTAGATTGCTACCCTGCGGAGCTCCACTGGTAGCCTCGAAAGATAAGGATCTATGTCCTCTATGTTCAACATAAAGCTGACGGTTTGAAAGATATGAGGAGATAAAATTTCATAGTTTTTGATCGAATCCAAAAGCAGCCAGCTTCCTCAAGAGTATCCAGTGATCAACTCGATCAAAGGCCTTTAGTAGTCGGTGTATACTGTATCAACTTGCTGTTGGGAATTTAAGGCGTTACTGGTATATTGCATAAAACAAGCTAGGTTGGTAACAGTACTTCTTGCAGAAAAAAATCCGTGCTGTAGTGGTGTAAGTACGCACCTTACCTCTGAAAAGATTATTTCATACATCGCCATTTCAAAGACCTTTGCAAACACACTAAGTAGACATATGGGTCTGTAGTTGTCGACCAAATCCACCCTGCCCTTTTTAAATATTGGACAGATTTTCGCGGTTTTCCAGCAGTCCGGAAACCGATCATTTTTTAGGCATAAATTGAGGATATAAGAGATAAACTGAAGCAGGACAAACCTGCAGTCACGCGCCAAAAAGCCTGGCACGTTGTCGGGACCCTGGGTAATTTTGGCTTGAGTTTGCAAAATGCCTTCAAAATATCAGAGTCCGAGAGCGATTTTATAGATAGATGTACGTTGTTAGAATAGATGGGCGGTTGAAAAGGGACATCCATCTTTGGTGAGTATACACTTTTGAAAAATGACGCAAATGCGTCTACAACCCCCCGAGACCCACTGCATTCAACACCGTTCAGGTAGACGAGGTTTGGAATGCTTTGTTGGCTCCGTCTGGACCGAGAAAAAGACCAAAACTGGGAAGGGTCTGAGCCAATGCTCGCCTCGCAACGGGCAGTGAAATCGCCATAATCAGCATCAATATCTAGTTTTATTTTAGCTCTAAGAGTACGAAACTGATTTAGTAGTTCGGTAGAATTGAATTTTTTAAGTTTTTTACGAATTCGTGCCTTAGATTTAATGGTTTTTATGTCGTAACAGTACATTATTGTGTTTTTATACCTTAGATGCCATTTACATAATGGATTATTTTATGCCCGTGCGGGCATAAAGTCCACTTTATGTCCCGTGCGGGCATAAAGTACACTTTATGGACTCAAATGATTGAATTGAATCGTATTTTTTTAAATATTTACATATTGTGAATGCAATAACGAACTAGTATGACATAAAAGTTTGTATGCACCACGGGTATTAATAGATGTGTACGCCCTCGGGCGACTTATAAACCCTCTGGCCAGAGGCCCTCGGGTTTTTAACATTGTCGCCTTCAGGGCATAAACATCTACTTAATACCCTTGGTACATAAATAACTATTATGGTAGCGAAGCTATACCAAACTGGATACTCTCTACTATGGTTAATAGTTTGGGGAACACATTTATCAAGAATCGAATACAATGTTTGGTAAAAATAGTTGCAGGCGTCCTCAGGCGAAGCATAATCTTCCAGAGGAGACCAGTCAGCACCCGACAATAGATTATATAATTTATGAAAGTTAGCTTTACGATAGTTGTAACATGTTTGTGTGTTTTTGGCTTTAATAGGTGTCAATTTATTCATTGATAGGTTTAAGTCTATGCCGAGCGCAAGATGATGGCCGTCCTCGGGAACAAAAGGCATCGGATTTCGCGCAGCCTGACATGGAACATTCGCAAAGAGTAAGTCGAGAGTTCGAACATTGAGATTAAGGACATAATTATATTGGACTAGATTATAGAAGCTAGCAAAGTCTAGAGCGATCTGAACCTTAGCATCATTAAAACTGTTTTCCACATTGAAATTTTGTAGGTTGAAATCCCCCATAATTACTAGATTACTATCCAAAAAAAGAGGAAATGTCTCGAGGGAATAAAAAAAAACTGGTATTCATATGCCGCGAGATTGGGGGAATATATATAACTAGCACATATAGTGATTTAAATTTAGCAATAATCTTACTGCCAACTATATCAACCATAGGGTTTTGATCTTGGATGCCTGATACGTCAAGTTGACTCGCCCCAAACTCCCTGGAAACAGCCAACAGCACACCACCTCCTCGGGAGACGTTAATTTCCCGAAATTTGCGGTAGCTTCGGAAAACCATGTAGTAGTCGTCAAATAATTCAGCATTTAGAACATCTGTGTGGAGCCATGATTCAGTTATTGCTACAATCTGTTACTCATGTGAACTTGCTGATGTGAAGAATCCGTGGGTTTTTGTGTTGAGTCCTCTTGCGTTTTGATAGTAACATATTGTGTTGTTGCTGGAGGTAGATGATGATTTTATGTTCATGTCAGACAGGTTTATGCGTTTAAATTAAGTGCTACGATTTTGGGAACACCACGAATATATTTTATACGCAAGTTATGCTCTCCAGAATCCGTCCTTATTTGAAGCTCGGTTTTTAGAGCTTTATACTCCTTTACTTGGGTGAGGGTTCTGTCATTGCTGAATGATAGATTAGAGAAATCCTGATTTTGTCTAATTGCCCTCGAGTGCCGAATTATCTTCGACACATCAGATGGAGAAGACATAATAACTTTAATGGGGCGGGCACTGTTAGGTATGGCTTTTCCCACTCGAAAAATTTTCAATGTTGAAATATCCAGGTCTGGAACCGCAGAGTGTATTATTTCTCCTATAATACGCTTGTCGGAGGAGCGTTGTTCTTCCCCTGCAATAATGCGAAAACCATCAGGTTAGACTGGCGAGATTGACGGTCACTCAGTTCGGAGATATAATCAAGCCTTTCAGGCGATTGATTGGAATCATTCTTGGTAATGAAATCATTGATTAGCATTTTCAACGCCAACACTTCAGCTGGAGATTTTTTAATAAGGAGCAATGCATAGCCATATAACCACGATACACATATAACGGTATGATTTTGCGCAGGCAGAACCTCCCACTCAGAAACGTGTGACGTCACCTGGAACCGACGGTTTCGATTCTGCTATGTAAGCGGGTATGTTTGAAATAGAATATTCGCAGTTTTTAGGGGATTTTAAAGGACATTTTGGTAATAGGTACCTTACAAATTATTCGTGTGTTAACTAAAGAATAAAAGCACTTTCATTCCATATTTATATCACTAATAATTATAATTGATATAATACACAGTTTTGCTCTAGAAAATAATTTAAATGTATAAATGATTATTTAAGTATTATTTCAATATTTGAGAACTAAGCAATTTTAGGATTATCTCAACGAAGTTAAATTACTATTTAATATTGTGGATTTTTATAACTTAAATTGTTTATTTTTTAATTAAGCCGAGATGAATAAAATAACATAAATACCTACTTCTACATTTTTGAGTTTACGTTTTACATTAAGTACCTACAAATTATAGTTATATCATACATTGGGAAACTTACTGATCGCAGGTATACTGTATATAATTGATTTTTCTGGGCAATGCCACTTTAAATAAAATACCAAGCAGTGCGCAGTGGTGTATTCATGAAGGTGACAATAGTAGCTATACATATATAACTTTGTTCTTTTTTTTAATCGTCTATTCAAACAACAATATCGATACATCGATTTATTTGTGTAGTGACCAATTTAAATTTTCATCTATAAGTAATCCCAAATATTTTATATTTGGCACTTTTTCTAAAGGTATACCATTTATGTTAATATTTAGATTATTACTACTTGACTTATTTTTTCTGCTTAAATATACAGTATTTGTTTTTTTTTTCGATGTTGATTTTTAATTTATTTGAAAACAGTCATTTAAGATAATCATTAAGATCACTATTAATAAGATTAATAAGGGCAATTTCGTCTGTTCCAGTATGTACCAGACAGTGTCGCCTGCAGAAGCAAAATATCTTACTTTTAGATTGGTCAACCTCAGATTTAGTGCGTAGAGACAACAGAGGTCCAACTAACCCCCGTGATACCCCATATGTGTTAGATAGCCATTCACTAACAATGTCTTCAGGCCTTACGAGATTGACGGTCACTCAGTTCGGAGATATAATCAAGCCTTTCAGGCGATTGATTGGAATCATTCTTGGTAATGAAATCATTCATTTGCATTTTCAACGCCAACACTTCAGCTGGAGATTTTTTAATAAGGAGCAATGCATAGCCATATAACCACGATACACATATAACGGTATGATTTTGCGCAGGCAGAACCTCCCACTCAGAAACGTGTGACGTCACCTGGAAGCAACGGTTTCGATTCTGCTATGTAAGCGGGTATGTTTGAAATGTCATATAAATTTGTCTTAACCAGCCCATACAAAACAACCCTAAATCCCATTTCAAACAATTTATCTAAAAGAATGTCTATGCTTACTATGTCAAAAGCCTATTTCAAGTCGATGAAAACTGCTATAACTATTTGTTGTTTATCTAGAGCCCTTGAGATATAGTCTACGAAATCAACCACCGCACCAAGTGTACTACTGTTCCTCATAAAACTATATTGAAATTCATCAGCCAATAGATGGGCATTAATAAACGATAACATTCTTTTCATTACGATTTTCTCTAGAATCTTAGAGAATACACTAACCACTGAAATAGGCCTGTAATTGTTCGTTTACTTTTTAGTAATTTCACTCCTTTTTAATTCCTGTGGAAATACTCCCCTTTGTATAGTTTTATTGAGTAATTGTACTAACACAGGTAAAATGCACTCTCCAAGATTGTGCACATCCTTAACTGTAATCCCCTCATGTCCGTGCGCTGAGTTAAATTTCAGTTCCTTTATGATTTCCAATAACTTTTCATCAGTCAATGTTATGAAAATAGAACTATTATTGTGGACTTCATTAACAGAAAACAATTCATTTAGTTGTACAATTTCGTTTTCAAAATCTTTAACAATCGATTCACCGGCCTGGGAAAAGAATATTTATTTACATTGTTGGCAATATCTAGATGAGTATTAATAATGCCATTTTCAATTATTAATGAATCAGTAGTTACTTTATCTTTTTTATTTTTTCTATAAAGCTGTTATTGGTTTTTTTTATTTATTTATTATTTATTTACGTGAGATACATTTTACAGAGTACACATATTACTAAAGCTAATGATTTAAGCCTAAATCCTATACAACTACTTGAACATGTGTAGTATTGTGTAGCACTATGAGAATACAGCTAACTTAGCCGCCCGCTTAAATTTATCTACAGTAGAAAAATTAAAATAATCAAGCTCAGCACAATATTTATTGACATTGGTAGAGATTCTATTGACTGGACAATGAAGTAAATAAGACGTTCTACAGTAAGGAACATGTAGAAGGGCTTGACCACGAGTGTGGCGAGCCGGAACGTGAATATTAAAGGTTGCAAGGCATTCAGGGCTCTTTATGGTGTTATTTAAAACCCTGTATGCAAAGCACACATCGTAATACACCCTTCTACCTGTTAACGTTCTTAAATTAAGATAAGACATAGTCAGATCGCTGGTGAGAGCCATACCCGACCTTGAAAGAAGGTGACTGCAACATTTCAGAAATTTGCTCTGTATGCTGTTTAACCTGTCAATATGTATTTGGTTGTAAGGACACCAAACAATACTACAAAACTGGAGTATAGACCTAACAAACGATACATATAATGTCTTAAGTGCGAACACATTCCTAAAATCCTTACATGTTCTCCTAACAAATCCCAGCATACGGTTAGCCCTATCAATGATGTTATCAAAGTGAGAGTGGTAGGACAGTTCAGTATCTAGATAAACTCCCAAGTCTTTGATGACACTAACCTCTACAAGAATAATATTGTTGATGGAGTATTGAGCCGGCTGCCTAGTTAATTGCCGGCTAAATCTCATAAATTTGCATTTATCTGCATTCAAGGTCATGTCATTCGCCTGGCACCATGCGAAGACAATATCAATGTCTCTTTGGAGTTTTAACATGTCATTGAAATGTTCAATTCTGGAAAAAAGTTTCAGGTCGTCCGCAAACATTAAGAATTCGCAAGTGAGCAAAGTACCGAGGTCATTTATGAACAGAATAAATAAGAGGGGGCCAAGATGAGAACCTTGGGGAACCCCGGATGTTACAGCAAAGGGATTGGACAAATGACCATCAATTTTGACTTGTTGCCATCTGTCAGACAGATAGGAAGCCATCCAGCTCAGTAGGATACCAGAAAAACCATAATGGGAAAGCTTCGACAGTAGCAAAGAGTGGTTGACCTTATCGACGGCCTTGCTGAAATCTGTATATATGGCATGTGTTTCAAGCCCTTTATTAAAATTTTGAAAGATGGTATTAGTAAATAGATATAGGTTTGTATCAACTGAGCGACCAAGGGTGAAGCCATGCTGTCTAGATAATATCTTTTCTTGGAAATGGGCCGATAATACTGCAATTACGCATTGTTCAAAAACTTTTGGGATTGCTGACAATATACTTATTGGTCTGTAGTTTTTGACATTGTTTCTCGCACCCCCCCCCCCCTTATGAATAGGGGCAATGTACGAAACCTTCCAGACCTCGGGAAAAGAGCCAGACTTTAGAGACTGGTTAAATATGAGATACAAAGGGTGGTAGAGAGTATGGGAGGAGAACCTCAGAACTCTGTTGGGGATGCCGTCAGGGCCCTTGCCCTTATTCAGATCAAGGGAATGTAATGCTCTTTCGATTTCAACGGCAATATCATTGATTACAGCAAGATTGTCATGTGTACTTACTGCCTCACCTGGACCGGTATTCCGCTGTGGATTATACACAGAGGAAAAAAACTCTGCAAACAAGTTTGCAATATCATTGCCCTGGTCAGCTGTAGCATCTTCAAGATGCATAACTTGAGGCACAGTACCAGAGCCTGATCTAGAGTGAACAAAGTTCCAAAAGTTCTTAGGATCATTATTTAAGGAATTCTCAGCCCTACTTGTAAAGAGTTCAAAGCAATGCTTGGACAGCTGTTGACATTCCCTCCGAAGGTGGCTGAAGTGGGTATAGTCCGCCTCATCTTTAGTCTGTTTATATGTTTTGTGCGCAAATTTCTTTTGAAAAATCAAACCTTTAAGTTCCTTAGAAAACCACTGTGGAAAGTTAACGGACGGCCTAAAAACCTTCACAGGGACAAATCGATCAAAACAAGAAAATAAAATTGAATAGAAATTCTAAACTGTGTCTGCTATATTATCCTCTATAACGGACTGCCAATTAAAGCTTAGGAAGTAATTATTAATTAAATCATAATCAGCGTTCTTGTAGTCATAGTAAGGACATACATTTGGTTTTAGATTAATAGAGCAATTACTGAGAAATGATATGTCAAGAGGTGGATGAAAGGTGTCAGGGTTTACCAATCCAGTATTCCTCACTATGGCCTCAAGAGCAAAATTTGCAAAGCAAAGATCTAGAACATTATTCTTACTGTTAACTATACCGTTGTACTGAGTTAAACCCAGGGAAGCAAAAACATCGCACAGTAAGATGTCCTTTTGATGCTTAACATTAGAGGGCGACAAACCTAGTAAGTTGTCGGTCCGACGCCACACTATGTCCGAACGGTTGTAGTCACCCACCACAATGACACGCGCGAACAGCTCACAGGCAGTTGAAGCTGACCGAAGGTGGGCCTCGTAGATTGACACGTCCATAAGAGGGGGAATGTAAACGCAACTCATGCAGTATGTGGCATTTCCAATGGACACAGACACCCATATTTCTTCGACGGCGCTGTTGCTAAATCCTAAAAGAATGGATTTAAAGGATTTCTTTACTGCGATGAGCACTCCACCACCGTGACTTTTAGCACTGTTTGTAGAGTTTCTGTCAGTTCTATATATGATGTAACGAGAGTCCAGAAGTTCAGCATCATTAATTGTGGGATCAAGCCAAGTCTCAGTTAAGGTTATTACAGAATATGATTCGGTTTGAGCAGAGCAGAATAGGTCTTTCAGCTTGGTTTTTAGCCCTCTTGCATTTTGGTAAAATATAGTGAAAGGTACTAATAGTTGAGCTGAGCTGCTTGTCTTGGCTGAAAATTCTGAGACGCAGGCACATTACGTGGAAGGCGGGGGCGAAACTCTTTAACAGCGGTGCCTTCGGGCCAAAGGGTAGGTTCCAGCAATCCTTTCAGGATAGACTCTTTAACGCCAATCTTGAAGGAGGCCACATCCTCATTTTTATCAAGTATATGGCACTTCACATCACTTATGCAGAGTTTGGTTTGCACATAATCAATAACTTGCTCTGGGGTGGTGCAGGGGTTGCATCTGCCCAGGTACAACCATTGTCTTCTCTCTCCGGCAGTTAGGTTCGTATTGGTAAGACCAGTGCCAATAACCAGTTGTTTGTCGCTATGTTTTGGGTGAGGCACAGAGGAATTACTTGAATTTATCCCTGGGTCACGATGATTGCCTGACTGACCGGCAAGCTGTTTGTTATTACTGTTCAATGATGCTGATCGCTGTTGAGCAGGATTATCAGCACTAACGCTAGACCTCCTGTGTTCTGCCACAATGTCAGAACCTGCAAGGAGTAAATTTGATGGAGTTCCTGTGACAAGGGTTTTCATTATTTCCAGCTAGGTTCCATTTAGTTTAGAAGTAACGATTTTTTAAGACATATATGTTATCATATGTTTGGTTCTTAATATTCTTAAACTCAGAAGCTAAAAATTAGGTTCTCAGGTTGGTTAATATTTTTTTTATATATTTTATCTCTTTTTTTAATAAGCTCGGGGACTTCATTATTTACTCAGGTGTTACTTGATCTTATTCTATTTTTTTTATACTCAAACTTATTTTTACACTCTGTAATTACATCGATCAATTCTTGAAAGGTTTCACATTTATGCTTAAAATTTTTTGTCTAAATAGGCTTAATTATTTAGTCTACAGAATTTACTTCATAATCTACCTTTGGTTTATGAGATTGCACATAAGTTTTAATGTCCAGTAATACTAATTGTTTAATCTACTCTTTGGTTACTTGCGAGACATCCAGCAATTAAATGATTTTTGGGGTGATTACGCGGTAATAGATTTTAAATAAAGAGAAAAATGGTCACTATTAAGAGAGGGAGGTTTATATAAAACACTAATTTTTAAGTTTTGTTCATCTAAGCTAATACATATCCAGTTTATTAGCTCACCTTCGCTTGACTTTTCGATTTCGCGACAATTGATAGATTTTCGCACATAAATTGACACACCCCTCTACCAGCCCTGCAAGAATGAACAGCATTATAACCATTCAATCTGAAGAAGAATGCTTCATTTTCTTCCAACCACGTTTCAGTCGCCAAGAGTATATATCCCAATCATCCCAGACAACCAAACACTGCACAAGATCCAGCTTATTTCTTATGCTCTGCAAGTTCATGTAAGCAATTTTCAGTTGTTCACGAGACCTTACTAATTTTCCAACTGACTATTTCCATTTATAAGGATTTTTGAATACTCGTCCTTTCTTAAGAAGATATTACCATCTGCAAACAACATGAATTTATAGTTTTGGTCTTTCTTAAAAGCTCTAGCCCAAACTAAATAAATAATTTCTTGTAATTTGAGACTTTTGCCTTTTTTATCCAATTTTCTTTGGCAGTTATGAAAGCTGATTTTTCTGTTTAGGTCCCTTAATCTAATATAAATTCTCGTTCTGCATAAACACATAATCACCTAGAATGGCACCGATGCGTGACGTGTCAGGTAAGCAGGCTTTTGTTTTTTCAGCTAATTTTAGAAAAAAAATTCTTTTTGCTTAACTAACAGCCTTGCATTTTATGAAATTCTATTTCCATTTTCTGAGCTAGCTCCCATAAGTCGTTATTTGGACACAGAAGGGAACCTTTCAAAATTACTTCAAGCCAGTCAGGGTAATTGGACGCATCCAGTATTTTCGTAGGTATTCCCAGAGAGGGGATATTGATCTTTAAATTTAGGCCACATATCCAGCTACATAATGTAAAACTTCCAAACTTATTTTTTCCCTTATTTCAAAGTTCTCCGTAACACTTAAAAATTCTTCATTCGTTTCTTGTTCCAAATATGCGGGTTGTACGAAATCATGTGATGTTATGCCTCCTTCATTTTGATGACTTTCTGCCAATTTGTCAGTTTTAGACGTTAATAGTTTTCGCGAAGGCGGCAACGCTGCAAGGTGTTTGTTTATATTGTTGCTATGTAAAGTCAATTATTTTGGTGAAAATTAATCAAATAAATATTAAAACCTATTGAAAAATAGTGTGTGATACTTAATCATCCTGTGTGCATAAAAGCAAGTCAAAATTTTAAGTGAAACCGCAGTTCCTAGTGCAATATTTACTTCTCGATGCGTGCTAATCGGGAGCAGTGTTGCCGTGGTTAACTGCGAAATATTCCGGCGATCAAATGAGGTCAGAAGATTGCGACGCTTGCCGTAAAAAGGTGTATGATAATGAAGAGGCTATTTTCTGTGAGGGATGCGAAAAGTGGTCCCATAGAATATGCCTTGATTTAAGCAGAACAGCGTTTAAAAAGCTCGAAAAATCCAAAGAGCCGTGGTATTGTGATCGATCTGCAAAAAACGAAAATGAAGCTAAGAATACAACCACTCAAACAAAAAACTACACCAATGCAGACATCATGGCTAAACTTATAGCAATGGATGAAAAACATAATAAATTAATTAGTAAGTAAGAAGAACAGTTAAAAATTAATGAGGACTTAAAACAAGAAATAAAAGACATAAAAAGACAATTAAATAATCAAGAACAGTGTGCTTTGGATAACAATATTATAATCCAAGGATTGCCCTATGTTGAATCGGAGAATATTAAAACAGTGGTGGACAAATTAGCCTTATCATTAAATGTTCAAAAAAACTACGAGAAAGCCTATAGATTGGGTAATCCAAAACAGAATTCCAATGTGGTGCCAATAAGAGTAACTTTTAAAAATGCAGAGGACAAAAAATAATGGATGGTTGCAAAAAAAACCAAAAAAAGATCAACCTCAGATCTAAAAATTGACAATAATGATAGGCCAATCTATATAAACGATGATCTCACAAAATATAACATGGAACTTTTTAAGGCGGCAAAGAAATACCAGAAAGACAATGGCTTTAAATTTTTATGGATAAATAAGGGAAAAATTTTGCTGCGCAAAATCGAAACCAGTAAAGCAGAACTAATTGAAAGTGAGTGCGATCTAAAAAACTAAGCAAACCCAGTCCTAAACTTAGTATAGAGTATTACAATATCCAAAGTATAAGAAGCACATTTGATGAACTACAGTGCCATATAAAATCGGACATAATTGTGCTAGGGGAGACGTGGCTTTACACAACTGAAATAGCCCTATATAACATTAAGGGCAACAATGCAGTTCATCAGTGTAGAGATTCTAGGGGTGGCGGTGTAGTAATTTACATAAGGGATTCCATAAAATTTAGGGAAGTAGCCTCTAGTACTGGTAAGCAATATAATTGGATATGTGTAAATATCGATATTCTCTTTACCTTAGCGCTATTTACCGGCCACCAACGTACCAGGCAAATGAATTTTTCCGAGAGCTTGAAACTATATTAAATAGCAACCGTAATAATCATATTTTAATAGGTGATTTAAATATTAATGTACTAGATGATTCTAATCTAACAAGAGAGTATAAAAATTTACTAGCTCTAAACGGGTGTACACTGGCTAATAAATTAGAAATAAATCAGGCAACCCGGGTAACTAATACTACAGCCACGCTAATAGATCACGTTATTTGCTCATTTTCAATAAAGAGTAGATGTAGTGTTAGCGTAGAGGATAGTTCATTGTCGGACCATCGAAAAATATTTCTAAACATAAAACAGAGAATACAAAAATATAGGAAAAAGGTAACATATCAAAAGCGTATTCTTAACTCAGAAAAATTTAAATACACCTTTGAGAACAATCTTGGCAATACTGAAATAAATTATTTTCAAGAACTTATTAGTTTAATAAATAAATCAAAACAACAGTCACAAAAAATCATAAAAGTTAAATGTCAGGTAATGATTGGGTTAACCAAGAATTGCTTCAGCTAATAAAAGAAAAGAAAAACGCATTTAAAAAACTTAAAAGTGACTCAAATAATATTCAAAAACAATCTGCTTTTAAGACACTAAAAAATAAAGTAAATAATAAAATAAAACAACTAAAAAACCGAAACTTCAAAAATAGATGGGAAAGAGCGGGTAATGACGCAAGAAAACAATGGGCAGTATTAAACAGTTTTATTAAGGGAAAACAGGAAAAAAACTTAATTCATGAATTAGACATAGATGGAGAAACAATAAAAAACCCAAAAGAGATCTCGACTGCTCTGAACTCATATTTTTCAGAAATAGGTTCAAGTATAATCAAGGATATAGACACAGAAAAAATTAGCGTACATAAAACAATAGATTTTCCCGAAGTTAACTGTACCAATAGTTTTTTTTTACTCCCAACTAACGGCTACGAAATAGAAAAAATACTTGGTAATCTTAAACGTAATGCAGCTGCAGGACATGATGATATATTGGTCTTAGATTTAATAACCCTAAAAAATTTTACAACAAATATAATTGCAAAATTAGTAAATAAAACATTCGAAACAGGAGTATTTCCAAAAGAAATTAAAACTGTTAAAATATCTCCCATATATAAATCTGGTTCTAAAACGCAAACAAACAACTATAGACCTATATCCTTGATTAGCGTCTTTTCAAAAATTATTGAATCGGTTATTAACGCAGATTACCTCTTTTGTAACAAAGTACATAAATCATGATTTTTTTCAGTACGGGTTTCAGGAAAATAGTAGCACACTTAGTGCTACTGTGGACCTTCTTAATAATTTATCAACTAACCTTGACAAAGGTCATATAATTATTGCTGTGTTTATCGACTTGCGAAAGGCTTTTGACGTTGTAAGTCATGATTTGCTGTTGAAAAAGTTAGGGCATATGGGTTTCAGGGGTGTAATATCAAAACTTTTAAGATCATATTTGCAGGATCGAGAACATTATATAGAGATAAACGGTGAGATAAGTCCGACCATGGTGACTAATTGCGGAGTTCCTCAAGGATCGGTCCTTGGACCGCTCCTATATTCTTTGTATTAAGCTTGAGACTTTCGGGTTTGTTAGGACAGTATTACACCTTTGCGGATGATACAGTATTGGTTTACGCAAATAGTGATGTTAATAGACTAGCTGATTTGGTAAATAGCGACTTAGATAGATATTATAGCTGGCTCTTAAATAATAAATTAAAAATAAACATAGACAAAACAAAATATATGATATTTAAACAAAAAAACAAAATTATAAATAATGTTAAAATAAGTATAAATAAAACTGAATTACAAAAGGTAGAAAATATTAAATATTTGGGGCTAGTACTTGATGAAAAGCTTACATGGCTAGGACATATCGATCATATAAAAAGTGGGTTAGTTTCTTTTGTTGGGGCTGTATATAGATGCAGAAATTTTTTAAGTACTGATGCCAAATATAAAATTTACAATGCATACTTTTTATCTGTCATGAGATAACTTATTCCAGTGTGGGGTACGTGCAACTTAACCAACTTTGAAAAAGTTCAGATTGTTCAAAACAAGGTACTCAAAACACTATTTAACCTGGACTTTAGAACGCATACCGAAGATCTATACAAAATACTAAATGTACAACCTTTAAGTAATATCCTTAACATAGAGCAGGCAAAATTAGTGTATAAGATTATTAATAACAACCAAAAGTGCAATACACCTATTATCCATTCTAACCAAATTCATTCTCATAACCTGAGAAATTGTAATAATATTCAGTTATCTAATGTCAGAACTAGTATTGCACTGCGTAACCCTATAAGTGAAGCATCAAAGACTTTCAACAACCTCCCTAATACTTTAAAAAATGAAAAGTCACAAAATGTATTTACCAAAAACTTAAAGAAAATATATAAATAAATGTTAAGAAATCTGTAAAAAATATGTAACATATAGGTATCCTATAAATCCTATAATAAATTCTGTACATTGATATAATATTTACGAGTTCCAAGTATATATGTATGTATACCATGGTATAGATATGTTTTCCTCTGTATGTATTGTTTATTTAGTAGTTTTTCTGACAAACACCTTGTATAGAATAAGTAGATACTTATCCGCTACCAGTGCTGGAGGTACTGTTTAGGATAATACCTTTAAATCAGGCTAAAATAAGATATGTATGAAATCAATAAGTTATTGTAATTTAAAAAAAGCTTGAATAAAGGATTTTGTTTAAAAAAAAAAATTGGAAAGTATTTAATGCGTCAAACAAGTCTCTTCTATATCTGTTATGGTGTATTTCCCCATGCTTTTAGAAGGTTCCTGTTCTAAAACAGTCAACAAACATGATTCCCCTATTTCCATGGTATTCCTATTCTCCATGAAGATAGCTGAAGAATTTTTGCAAGCACATACCATCTCAATCTATATTTAAAGTCCATCGACGAAGGATGGTCATTTTCACCCCCCATGCCGCGAAAATAAGACAAGAAATTTTCTAGGACATCTTGGTTTAACCGAGATGTTAATATATATTGAAAATAATAAATAAATAAATGATCTTTATTGTATGCTAAATTATATATCATACAAAGGTGGAAAGTACCGCCACGCGTATTTTAATAACCACCCTTCAAACTATACTTAAACTAGAAGTTAAAATTTAAATTCAACAACAGAGAGAAACCAAACTCATAATAAAAATAGTCACACAAAAAGGTTCACCATCACAATATACCTACTCAATAAGCACCCCTAATAATAAATTAAAGGCTTAATGATCCATCTGACACAATTTTTTTAAAGTGGTTTTTAAATGCATGTAAACTTAGATCCTTAAAAGTATGAGGGAGGTAGTTGTAAACCCGGGCAGACAGATATGTGAAACAAGATTTAAAAAATTCAGTCCGATGCTGTGGAATTGATATGGTACCTCTAAAACGAGCATTCACCTGATGCCTGTCACTTTGTTGAATTATTAATTCAGCTAAATATGTGGGTTCTTTAAATTTAAAAAGTTTATGTATTTGGCACCCCAGATGAATGTATCTCTTCTGAGCCGTACCATATCCAAATACTTCAACCACAGGGTCACTTACATGCACCTTTTGCACTCTATACTTATTATAATTTGTAAGAAACGGCTCATAATACTTGTCTTTTAAATATTTAAACAATTTTAGGGGGGAACTCTAGTTAAGAATAATATCTTTTTGAAATTGAATAAGTTCTTATGTTTTCCTACTCGAAGTGAGGATATAAACTTCGTCATATTCTTTATTAAGTTTGTTTGATTTCCCAAATCGATCCCAAAGCCATTTCTTGATGGCCAATTTTGTTCAAATTTTAATCTGGAATTAAATGTATTGAACCAATCATTGAATAGTTTTGACCAATCGGCAGCTATTTGCCAGTTACTTTTCGGGGGCATAACACCATTATTTCCAGCATACTCAATTGCTTTAGCTGTAGTATTGGACAAAACTTGGACGGATGATTTTACACGTTGCCTCATGAATCCTTTTACCGAGGGGCGATTCACTTCTCGCAATACTGTCACAAACTCTCTCGCAATCGCCGAAATCACTATCGCAATCATTCGCAATCGGCGCAATCACTTCGCAATCATCGCAATCGCTTCGCAATCCCCCGAAATCGATTCGCAATCCACGCAATCCTTCGCAATCCTATCGCAATCCATTCGCAATCGCTCATAATCCACAAAAATAGATGATATAAAGTACCAAAGGAGCGGCTACGTGCTAACTGGGTATAGTATTTGTCATAAACACGTATAAAAAATCGTTAGGTATTTTTTTCGGTATTTTTATGGTACACGTTTGTTGACAACAATTGAATTCATTGTCGTCAATAATACAGGGTGTTATTTAAGTACGTAGCCAAACCTCAGGAGGTAACTCCTCGAGTGATTTTAAGATAAACATATAAACACATGTCCGCACAGTTTCCAAGATACAGGATGTCAAACTTAAATAAAAAAAATAGTTTTTTTTTGTAAAAATCTTAATAAGATTCTTTTGGTCGATTCTGTTAAAATTCGGCAGTAGTATATTTACATTACAAGGAGCTAATTTAGCCATAATTAATTATTTTTAAGTCCATTGGCGTCCCGGAAGTCACTCACTTTTGAAAAATCATATATTTTTTCAAAATTAGCAACTAAAAATACAACTTTCCTATCCCTTGTATTTCCTATACCTTGTATCTATCTTAGTTTTTGAGAAAAAAATCACCTTTTTTGTGATATAGTCTAGGGACATGTAATAAGTAGTGGTGTTTATTTTTTCCCTAAAGAGTAAGAAAGATACGAAAATAATTCAAGGGACAAAAAAGTTGTATTTTTAGTTCCTTAATCCGAAATAAATACCAAAATTAGAAAGAAGTCAACGGCGTACACTACCGTTTTTTTTCTTAAACTTGAACACTCTGTATTTTGGAAACAATGCATTTCCGGACCTATGTTTATATAAACTTTTCGTCCTAAAATCACTCAAAGAGTGAACTTTGGCCGCGTACTTAAATAACACCCTGTATAATACCAGTTCGTATACAGAGTATCCCTTATACACTGCTAGCTATCTGACATGAACTATACTGAACTGGCATTGGAGTGGGAAATCTATACAGGGTGAAACAAATTTGCTTCTCACCATTAGGATCTCGGAAACCATAAGAGATACGAATTCTGTTATATGGGGGGCAAAGTTGCGCAATTTAGGGGTCATCGATATATCGTTGAGAAATTTAGAAAATTCCGACTATTTCCGGAGATATTCGTAGTAAACCGAAAAGCAGCTATTTCATTTTTATTTTTCCTGACTTTATTTGAAGATATAATATAACACGAATTTAACATTATTATTTGTTTATAAGATTGTAGTATCAATTTTTAATCTGACGTTTCGTGTCCTGGCTCCCATCATCAACTTCATTTCTTTAAATACGGACCTGGATTTTCTATTTCATTTTTTAGAAGCTTTTGTTCTCCCAAACCAACGATGTCTCACACTTACTAATAAATCAACAAATCTAGATTTTTTCCATAAGAAATAATGTGTTAGACAGATATAGGGCTATTTCGAGGGCAGTCTTTTCTGACTCGATTTCACTTATGAGAATATTTGGTTTTGGGAAACCAAAGGCTTCTAAAAATTAAATAAAAAACACAGGTCCGTATTTAAAAAAAAAGTTGATGGTGGGGGCCCGGACACGGAACCGCCAGATTTCAAATATGATACTACCGTCTTGTAAAGGAAAAAAAATGGCAACAATAATGTTAAGTTCATTTTATATTATCTCTTTAAATAAAGTCAAAACAAAATTAAAATAAAATAGCTGATTTTCGGTTTATTACGAATATCATTGGAGGTAGTCGGAATTCTGTAAAATTCTCAACGGCATATCAATGACTTTTAAATTGCGCAACTTTGTCCCGATTTAACATACTTCGTATCTCTTATGGTTTTCGAGATCCTGATGGTGAGAAAATAGTTTGTTTCACTCTGTATGGCAGAAAAAATAAATTTGACGTTCCATTTAAAATTTGACATTTGGCTATGATGGTAGAGAAAAATCGGAATGAGTGGCAACACTGCCGATATCATTTTGAAACCAGGAACTTCCGAATCCGAAGGATTTAATTTTGTCGCAAAAGAATTTGTGGTTTCCAAATAAAACAAGGGTTTCCAAACTTATGCCGCACTCTGTATGTGTTCTACTGCTACATAAATAAATCTGACGTATATTTAGTAAGACATTAATTTTTTACTCCCACTCGACTTTCCACTGATACACCCCTGTATGAGAAATGCCACCACCATCAGTTTTAAATTTTTAATTAAGTAAACGATATTGTTGCGAGAAAAACCTACATATCGATTTTTATAAAGATATCTGAAATACATAATTTAAACTCAGTTTTAAAGATCATAGATAAAAATTATAATATGGCCTCCAAAATATTTTTTATATGTACCGAACCGAGGTATGAACACAGAAGCGCAAATGCTTAAAAATAGTTTTTATTTAATATCCTTAATATCTTATGAATATGAATCCGAGTATGAATCTCGGTATGAATCAAGATATAGAAGGGCAAACGGTAAACGAGGAAGACAGACAAGATATTGACAATGAAAATAATGCATTTGAGGATTTATAAGGTATTACCTCGGGTATTACTGAGTTAAATATTAAGGAGCAAAAAGAAACAAAAGGAAGGTCGTTCTTTTCTAGGTGTTAAAGTCAACAAAGAAATGCTAGTAATGAAATCCACTCGTTTATTGGCTCTTTTCTAACAAGCTAGGAAGACTTTCAAGCGAATGGGGAGGTTCCTTGAAAAACAAAAATATAAGAAGTAAAAGGAAGATAAAATATCAACAAAGGCTGTATTGATATACGTTTGGAAAATTATTATGCAGTATGTTATTTACGGACATGGTACATTGGTAGAGTTTTAGAGGATGGATTGATAAGAGCTCCAACAAAATTAAATTCCTTAAAGTCGTCCCTCGACACGTATTTGGCCAAAAGAGAAAAATGAAGCCATTCAAATAGTGGAAAATAAGTTCACATTTTATGAGCCAATACCACTAATGAAAAATGAGCATTTTTTATCTAAAACGGCATCAAAAATTAGAAACGGAACAGAAATTTAAGGCTTCAAAGATTATTTGTAATTAAATGCCCAAGTTCTTATTTCTGATTTTGGCTGTTTTTCTGACCTGCTATTTTTGAACTAGACCATTTTAAAGTTAATTTATTGACGTTAATTTTGCGATTGGGGTCATACTTACCTATGTTTTTTTGGATTTTTTGATATTAATTTTTTTAATATTTGTATCTATTTTGCATTAAAGCACAGTCTAATCCAAATAAGCTATGTTTTTTTCTGTTTATCTTATAATAAATTTGAAACAAACAACTGAGCATCAAAAAGCAGTGAAATAAAACACCCTGTATACCGGGTGACCGCGAGATTACTAACCAGGCGTTTAGTGATTTTTAAATGAAACACCGGACAAATTTTTGCGGTATATTAACTATTAAACTACTAAAACTTTCACTTTCAGTTTACCTATAGGTAATCCGGAAATGTTTAAATTTGACACTTAACCAGCATCCACTTAAATAATTTTAGTAGCACGTCCTGTATCCGAAACTATCATAGATAGGTATAGGGAGAGTTACATGACTTAGATTTTGATGAATAGGTAAAATCGAAAATAGCAAAAATATACGGGTTGTTCCATTTAAAATACCTAACACAGTTTCCATTACGTCGGGTATGATCAGAAGTGATTAATTACTGTTTTTACGCCTACTTTTTTTCCTTATAGCCGTTCCTGTAAGCTCCCTAAATCTCAAAATATATATTTCTAATGACGTTAAAAACGCCTGATCAGTGGTCAGTATAATCTCGAGGTCACCCGGTATACCTGTATAATTTTTGAACCAAAACATTCAAGAGATTTCCAAAAGGCCACAAATAAGCTATTTCATTTTGATGTTACCTAAAATTATCCTGTTCACAAAGTTGTCATAAACATGAATCCATTGCCAGAACCATGTCTCTGTGCTCATTGATTTGATTCATAATAATTAACAAAATATAATAGATAAACTACCCTAGAACTTTTGTATTTCTTTATTAATTTTTAGGATAGCTTTTAATTGGGGCTCAAAATTTGAACGTGGTTGATAATGTAAAATATTTTATCTCTATTGATGATTTTTGTTTAATCAAAGTCCATGTTTTAACAATTCTAATTTCTATATTTTCATATTAAAGAATATTTCTAGTTTCCAAACCTACCTATAGTTCCCTAAACCCGAGCGTAAAACTAAGTATACGTTTTGCAATTTGCAAGACACTTTAAAAGAACATGAAAACGCTTTCGCAATCTTTAGAAATCCCTCGCACTCCTTGTAAGTCTTTCGCAATCCTTTGGGAGTCTTTCGCAATCCTTGGGAGTCCTTCGCAATCCTTGGAATTCTCTCGCAATCTTATACACAAACTCGCAATCTGTCGCAATCCCTCGCAATCTTTCGAAATCCCTCGCAATCCCTCGCAATCTTTCGAAATCCCTCGCAATCTTTCGAAATCCCTCGCAATCCCTTACTTTTCGCAATCTTGTCACAAATTTTACCCTAGTGACTACCCCCTCGCCTTTTACATTCATATGCAGTTCTGTCAATTTATGAGCCAAAGTCAATTCTGATGTTGAAACTTTCAGCAATGCTTGAAAATAGTCAATGTTAATAATCGAATCTCCAATAGTAAAGACATGATCAAAAAGATGAGCCCGAGCAAGTTTTATTAAATGTGGAACATCAGCATAAACAAAAATATTTAATGAACTATCACAGGGGTGATTAAAAGAACAATTCTTAGTATGCCCCACGCTTAATTTGGACCACAAAGCCATATTTCCCTTTCCCATATCACTGCAAATAGCCACTACTGTAAAATTTGTTTGAAACAATTCTGAAATGGTCTCATGTAGAATTTCCTTTATCATGGGCTGATCAAAGTGGTAGAAGACTGGCTGTTTCCAATTAGAAAATAATCCACGTACCATACACGTTTGGCAAATTTTGTGAGAGCCCAAAGACTGTTCCTTTTTATCTATATCCATTTTGGTTGATATTTAAACCTCGTCAAAGGTTAACACGCAGATTCGGTCAATCTCTTTTAAAACAAACGATTTTCGTTTCATTAGAGAAATAACATTTTTTTAAACTCCCTGGCTAAGCGCAAAGTTAGAAACCCACTTTTTTAGAGCTGATAATGCTGGTAACGGATAATTGTTTGCCCTCAGGCCTACAGATAGGCCTTCGGACTAACACTGCAAAGGGAAACAGCTGATGCAATATCTTCCGGTGACCAACGATTTTTTTTCACTATTGCAAGATCCAACAACTTTTTATTTTGCCCTGGTGTGAAGACAGTTGCTAAAATATTTTCATACTTTTGTGCTGTTAAATCCTTTCACTGATTTCACTTGCTGTCAGAACTACAAGTTTTCATTTCCAACATCTTGATTTTTTTCTTTATCAAAAATCAAAATTCATCCATCCATTCATCGGTTAGTCACACCAACCTTGCATTTTTGAGTAGAGCATTGCTATTTCGCACAGTGGTAGTATATACCCATATCTCACTTTTAAGAAGTGGAACCAACTTTGCAACCACGGGAGAGCAGCGATATGGCGAATTATATACCTGCCAGGCAAATTTGAGAAAATCGCTAAACGAGTACACCAGACCGTTTCTATGGGTAGCTATCACTCACCAATATTACGGGAGGTGTTCTGGAACGTAACTGGACCATGTGCCAGCCGCGTGGTGGCAGGTTGCCTATCTCCTAGGCGCAGAAAGTAATGAAATCAATTTTGTAGTATTAGGCTAGGGATTTTTGTAAGTCACTCCATTTCCACAGACAAGATATAAATACACCAGCTCCCAATGGACCCATACACTCTTTTTAAAAAGGGAAACAGTTTTTAAATCGGTATGCTCATGAATATATTAATCTCAAAACAGTTAACTTTAGGTTACCTCAGTTGTAAGATGGGCAGAAAATTATAAGATTGAGAAAAGCTGTATTTAATGCAAACAGACAGTTTAACAACATCATTTAAAGCGTTTAGCATTAATTCCATGTCGTTATTAATAGATGATTATTCATTATACTAGACGTGATCACAGAATGTAATAACACAAAATCTATTACATCACAAATTTGAGCAATAAATATCAGACTTTGACATTTGTTTGACATTAATTAAGATCCTTAAAGCACAGGCAGCTACGAAACTCATGGCAAAGTACTTTAGATTTAGCTCAGTTGCATTTCCCATTAAATGACATAAGTGTTTCTTTACAAGCCTCTTCTGCTGTAGGCTTAGTTCTATAAAGCAACCTCCATCCTTCCAGGCCGGCTTTCCAGCCACACACTGATGGTGAAGGCAGGTTCAAGTCGTTCAGGATTGGGGAGACCGCTTGTCTGGCCTGCGCCTCGTAAGAAGCCCTCAAAATTTGAAGATCTAGGAAATCTTCTGTTGGAGGAATGCTGTCTAGGGATATTCCCTTAGCGAAGAGCGCCCGATGGCCTTTGGTGAGGCTTTCGTACTGCTTAACACGGTAAATTGCATTAAAAAAAGAATAGAGCTAAATTGTGGTAAAGCCGAGCTGCTACATTTATTAGTATCTGTGGATATGGATACTCACGAATCGTACATAGCCATGACGAATCGCTGTATACCAGGCTTTGCATCCTCTACCTCTCCTTGCATCAGCATCTCTAAAGACAATCATGGTTGTCTTCTTTTCAATCTTGTAAAATCTGAGAAAGCATGGAATGCTGGAAGTACAGTAGGTAATGCTGACCCTGCTAAGAAATAATTAGTTAAATAATTTTAGTGTTATAATTATCTAATGCAGATGAGATTTCGTGAATAGGTAGATACTTAGGTTGCTTTCCAGTCCTTAAGTAAATCCATAACTCCTCAATCTCTTGTGGTTTGGCCCAGCATGATGTAGCTAACACAACCACATCTGTATCTGATGTTCTAATCAGAACCTTTCTGTATCCATATTTTAGCATGTGAGCCAGATGCACAAACATGCGAGAATCGGCTTCTTCATGGTTACATGGAGTAAGACTAGTGATATAACATCTGCATGGTTTGACGTTATGGAGTTGTCAGATGTAGACACAAGAATGGCATTTAAAGATCCTTTACACAAATAGTGCACTATGTAAAAATCGACCTCTCCTATTGGGCGATCCATCTCGTATTACGATATGTCTGCGTGATGCAATCGATTTCTGTCAAGAGCTCTCGTGGTGTAGAGGTTTAGATCGTTGGGTCTCACCTGGAAAACGCGGGTTCGAATCCTGTTGCTTTTTTTTTTTTAAGGATTATGTTTCTAAACAGCTTTCTTTCTTGATTTTGGATATGTCTTGGGTTAGCACCTGGTTAGATTCCTTTTCTTGAGCCCCCGTAGCGAGCGAAGCGAGCGGAGGGCCATGCGGATCGACCAATGGGAAAGGCCGATTTTTATATAGTGCACTATTTGTGTAAAGGATCTTATAATGCACAAGAATGGACTTATTTTTTGGCGTGTAAGTAGATATGCTCTTAGCCAGAAAGCGATACAGATCAGTCTATCTCCAGCTGAGGACCGATTCCTCTTTTCTCACAGGTCAGCGCCTTCAGGTTTTTGCTTAAGGTACCTGTTTGATCAAAAATACTTATGTTAAACTCAAACAAAGTATCTTATATGTATTAAAAGCTTGTAATTCAAAGTACTCACAAATCCCAAACTATATTCAATCGGGAAATCGTAGAACATTTCCTCCTTTCAATGAATGCCAGGAAACTTTTTTGACAAAGTCAGAGAAAATGAGACAAAGACCCGGCTTCATCAAGTGTATAATTGCTCCTCCATCCAAAATCTTGGCTTGGACATTGGAACATTCTGCTGCAGATTTAGACGAGCAAGCGAGACATAGACTCAAAACCTCTGACTTAGCTATAGATCTCATATTGCCATTTGTGCTTGAGAATTCTGGTGAAAATTCGTGGATCACATGGCTGAAGAACTCGTCGAAATAAGGCGGGCGCTTTCTACTGACTGCAACGTAGAATCTACTGAACAAATCATTTGTAGTTTTCAATGCATTAATTTGGCTCTTCGCTCTTATTGTTGTCCTTTGGAAGTGGAGAATCGCCAAAAACTACTAGCTTATTTCGTTTAATTGGCTCAAGGATTGACAGTTCCTTATCTCTCAATCACAAATTTTAAGCACTGGTCTCACCCTAGAGTTTCCATAGTCATCACAGCCTGCTTAGAGCTTTGAGAGGAGCACTTACAATTATTCAAATTGAAAAAATTGTCGGTTTTCTCGGCGGAAGGATTTCATAGTAAGACGAAGTTACGTTAAAATAATAATATATAAATACATCGATTATTATGTTTTAAAGGGGAGCCAACCTGCCACCACACGGATGGCAGTTATGTTCCCGTATTATTGTGAGTCATTCACCCATAGAAAGGGTTGGGCGTGCTTGTTTAACAGTGTTCTCAAATTTGCGCCTGGCAGGTATGCAACCCGTTATACCGCTGCTCTCCCGTGATTGCAAACTTGGTTCCACTTCTTAAAAGTGTGGTATGGTTATGCACTACCATTATGCTAAATCTCAGTGCTCTACTCAAAAAATGCAAGGTTGGTCCCAATATCGCTGATTAACCACCGTACTACCACTTATGCGACCAGATAAACCTATAAATTATCACTGTCAGCTCTCAGAACCTCCCAGGTGCTTGACTCCTTTGTTTATAATGGCCGACAGCTTTTTAATCATTTGCCTGTTCGCATTAAAGAGATTTCTAGGGAAGGAAGGTTTAAGAGGGAAGTGAAAAGGCTGCTTGATGTACGGGCCTATTTTGCCTATTTTCATAGTAAATAGGTATTAGTTATAAGTAAATTTTCATTTTTATATTATGACACGGTCTACACTCTTATCTCTTATCAAGTAAAATTGTACATTATTAAGTGCAAGCATGTATGGATCTATTATTGAAATAAATAAATAAAAATTAAATAATATGGGTTTTTTGTAAAGATGTCCTTTTCTATGTATTGTTTTATAAATTGTTGTATTTGTAATTTAAAAAACCCTTTATTATTAGTTCTTTGTCGATATTTTGATTTGAGCTCATTAATTCCCCTGGCCCTAAAAAGAATAATAATTCAGTTATCTACCTATATTTAATTGAAATAAAAAATTTCATAAAATAAACACAATTTGCACACAAAGGAATAGGTACATAAAATATAATTGTGGGTAAAGGAATCTCCAAGTCTTTCCACATCAATTTATCTTCCCACTTTGAGCTATGAATCACTCTCGATATAAATATATTCATAATAAGTAAATAATTAATGAAGGTAAGTATCTAGCAATTTTTTATTATACCCAAAGAAAAACTTAAACATACCTATTATTTTTATTTTTGACAACTTCCATGTTATTTGTAGTTTCGATAACATCAATCATGTGTTCATCGGAGAATGATGGGGGTTCAGGCTGTGGATCTTCAGATGCTTGTACAATGGACAAAGACTCCTTTAGTAAGTTCCTAACAATCTCTTTTTGTCTCCTTTTCATTAAACGAGCTTTCCTATCTGTACTCGTACTTTGGCATTTCTGCTGAGAGCCTGGAATGTGTAATGTTGGCACTGCATCCGGTTTCAAATAGCGACTGGTTTTTGGGCTATATTGCAACATTCGGTGCTTTAAAGGAATTTCGAAACAACTTTCATGAAAATGTGTGGAACAGATTCGAGCTAGAACCAATAAATAAATAACATTTATTAACAGACATTTTCACCGTAAATTTGACCCGCATCATCCTGTCAGACAATCGCGACAGACGGCAAGAGCGCATCCGTTCACCGTACAACTGAAAACACCCAGGACGTCGCTTTACAAGGACTCCATTGTCTGGAACACTCTGTCACTCTTAAACTCACTTCCAGGACATCTGTTTTCCACTAATTACAACCTACAACTATTCAAGAACGGTGTCAATCAAACATTTTCGCGCACACACACACCACTCGTCGAGTGCCATGCCATAGAATCTCCCTTTAGAATGTGTGCCACTGCCATTAAAAAAAAATCATGCAAATCGTGGAAATATTTGATAAAAGCTTTAATAATTACAGTTACTCACCATTTTTTATGTTAATTCCATCTTTTCTTCGACAAGCATGCATCCACTGCTTTACTAAGTCTTCATGTTTTGGAAACCGAAAATATTTTACATTACTTCCTTTGGTGGTCTTATTATTGTTTTTACACGTAGCCACAGCACAGTTCGGCATAATTATACTATGTTTTTATTTTAAATAATCCTATAACATATATAAACACAACACAAATATACAAATACACTTAATTAAATAAACTATGACGGATGACAGCATTGACATTTGACAGCGTCAATTGCGTCAAACATAGGAGAACAGTTCAAAATAGTGATGGGCATAACCGAATTATTTTGAAAACCGAATTATTTGCATTCAAATAATATTAATAACCGAATGATTATTTGAATAATCATTCGAATACATTCATGCTAGCGATTGCAGCCGGTTAGGAAGGAGATTCAGCGTCATGCATCGGCATCTTATTCGTAACTCATAGCTGCTGTAATTGTCTTATTAAGCATGGCTTAATAAATAAGTAAATATGAATAGAATACGAGTAAATATTTTGAATACGCAATATTATTGAACAAAATATAATAAACAGCATTTTACTTTTTCAATCCAAAATACTTAAACTCCAAAATATGATTCTTGGATATCTTGATTACATGTAATGAATATAATTATTAAAAATCTACTTTGCAAAAAGTATTTCTCTCTGGCGATGTATTTATAGTACTATACTAATATTAATAATTAATAGTACATATTATATTGTTATAGTTATATTACGACTTATGTATGCTCCTACATTCTAAATTCCAATATATAACCTTAAAATTAAACAAACATTAGGTGATAATTGGTGTTATATAGTATTGGAAAGCAGGCCAAATTCATTACGAAGAAGTGTATGAAAGAAATATATGGGGAGGGGGTGGGGCTGCTTGTTAATAGCAACAAAAAATATCGGCCGACCGGATCAAAAGCGACCTCCTTTTATCTTGATTCTTTGAAGATGTCAACAAATTGCTGTATTTGCACTTTTATATGTTAGGTAGGCAATAATAGTATATTATGATATAAGTGTATAAGAGGGCCTTTAAAGCACGCGCGACCTATTTCAAAACACGACGCGCAGCGGAGTGTTTTGTAAGTCGCAAGGGCTTTAAAGGCATCTTATACACGTATATCATACGCTATTTTTTATTACGAATGCATCATAATCTCAAAAATGTTTTAAATATTAAAGTTAAGGGATATATTGACGAATATATAGAACTGTCACATTTGACATGATCAAATATTTCTATAGCAACCTTTAAAAAAGTAGGCGCGTCATAATCATCGTTTTAAGCACGCTGCAGCGTGCGATAATCGTTGATTATGATGCATGCATAATAAAAAAGTAAATTATGTAATCTTAACTTAATATTCGCTAGTTTTCAACCCCCTAAGCTCGACTTCCACATTCCACAATTCCACATCCTACCGGTATATTTGAAATTTTAAAACTCATCTTTTGTTCGAGCTAAAACATCGAAACTTGCTTCATAACTCATAACTAAATTAAAACCGCTTCTTGCTCGTTGTTCATTCGACGGATCGACGTGACGCAACAGCCAGGTTTGTTCCTTCGTGTTTGCATTTGAATTCGTACGACCATTTTATAGTCTTTTATTATAAAATGGTACGACGTATCAGGTTCCGGTTATTTTTCATTCGAATACTTGTGGAATGAAAACCGAATAATACAGGTTATCTTAATAACAGGATAACAGGTTATTTTTCATTCGAATAAGCCCATCACTATTCAAAATGAACTGAAACTGAACCGATATGCATTTAAAGATCCTTTACACAAATAGTGCACCATGTAAAAGTCGACCTCTCCTATTGGTCGATCCAGCTCCTATTACGATATGTCTGCATGATACAATCGATTTCTGTCGAGAGCTCTTGTGGTGCAGAGGTTTAGACCGTTGGGTGTCACTTGGAAAACGCGGGTTCGAACCTCGTTTATTATTTTTTTTTTTTTTAAGATTATGTTTCTAAACAGCTTTTTTTCTTGGTTTTGGGTATGTCTTGGGTTAGCACCTGGTTAGTTTCCTTTTCTTGAGCCCCCGTAGCGAGCGGAGGGCCATGCGGATTGACTAATGGGAAAGGCCGATTTTTATATAGTGCACTATTTGTGTAAAGGATCTTATAATGCAACTGATATAAACCAAGGTCAAATGAAATAATGAAAACAATTAAAAAATAAAGCCGATTGATAATTGACATTTAAATGCCATCTTTTACCTGAACTCCTGAACCGATCTAAGTGATCCCGGTCCATTTTCGGCTTACTTACAGGTGAGCTGGATCACTTTTTAAGTACTGGGTGCTGGGTGGGAGCACGGATAAGCACAAAGCGATCCAAATCATACTGATTCATGCTAGGGATGTCGCTTTGGAACAGGATCTGTTTTATCCGAACAGCCCCGTCTCCAGGCTTTAGGCCGCCCGAGGCGAGCAGGATTTGGCCGCCCCTTAGAACAGACCAATTAAGAAGTCAATAATGATCTATCGGACGAATAGGCGCCCGGGCGGTTTTTTAACCGATAGGTTCCGGTATAAGGAGATGACCTACAGGGTCTATATTTTCATTGTAGATATACCATGTGGGAGCTGCTTGGAATTAAATGGGGGATGCCGGGACTCGATTTTAAGGGGGGATTTTGGGGGCTATATGGAAATCGCATGTTTGTTCGCGATTTTTGGTTAAACGGGAGCGCGGAGCGAAATTTTGCCGCGATCAAACTCAGCAGTCGGGGTTGGCCGGTTAGTGGGTACCCCTCACGCCCCTAGTTTGCCGAATTTTTATCGAGAAGTGGGGGGAAACGCGAAACATCTTTTTGAACGGGTTCTGGTAGAAAAAACCGTATTTTTATATTGACCTAACCTTCATTTTGTTCCATAGGAACCAGAACCTACCTGGAACCTATCGGCTCTTTTTTGGATCAAAATCAAAAATTAAATAGGTAGATGACCTCAAGGTCGACAGAAAAGGTCTTTAGAATAGGCCGTTTTAATTCGAGAACGGTCGTAGCTCGAAAAGTACGAGTGATACAAAAAAATACATATCACCGAAAATGTGTATTTCTACGGCCTTTAGCATTTAGAACTTTAGCCTGTAGAACTTAAAAAATATGTATATTGCCGTTTTTTTTTTTCGAAAAAATAGTATTTCTTTTCAAATTTTTTTTTTTTTACCACCCTGTATATGCTTTTGAAAATTGTATTTTTATGTTAATAACATGTAAATGGACACCTTTAATTGTCTCCGTAATAAAAAAGGATATTTTTTTTTTTAATTTTGTCGGAAAGATTAAAAAAATCGAGATTTTTATTAAATCGGCTATAATTCGAAAACGGTAAGAGTTAGAGGTAAACTTTAAATGTGAAAAAGATGGGTCTCGTCGGGTAGTATAATGTGCCGTATCCAGTTTGATTGTACGACGTTTCGTTTTTTTCCAAATCGACTAAACGTGAGTTTTATATTTTCTTCATTTGTGTAGTAACGGAAAAAAATCGGTTTGCGCCAGGTCGATCGAAAAGCTCCTATAAAGTTTTTCGATAGGAGTTGAAATGAGGTAGATATTCGATAAAATGTAACTTTTGTCTCAAAATCTAGCATTTTTCTTTAGATTTCGGCACGAAATAGGGAATTTCGTAGGGGGATGATCTTTTTATTTTGAATATCTTATGGGGACGTTTTTGAGCGCGGTGAGTTAAATTTTCGAATCGAAAAGGTCGTATGAGTTTTCCGTACCGAAATATTTCGAAAAAAGTTGAATTTTTTTAAAAATGTATTGTTTTTCCACCCTGTATATGATTTTGGAAATTTTATTTGTATGTTGGTGATATGTAAGTGGATCCTTCTAGTCGTTTCGGTAATAAAAACACGGAAAACAATTTGGAAAATAATTTTGAAAAAAAAAATTTTTTTGAAGTGGGTACAAATACCTCCCTTTGTGGGCGCGGAGTTCGAATTTTTGGTCTAAAGAACCCCATGAATTTGCTGTACCGAAATATTTCGAAAATAGGGGATTTTTTGGGAAAAATTGTCGTTTTAATACCCTGTATGTGATTTAAAAATGTTTATTTTTACGTGGGTAACATGTACGTGGATCCCTCTAACCGTTTCTGTAATGAAAGCGAATTTTTTTTTCGAAAATAGGTAATTTTCGAAAAAAATAAATTTTGATGTGGGTACTCTAGAAAGAGGTATTTGAGGACACGGAGTTCGAATTTTTTGCCCAAAAAATCGGACGAGTTTGCTGTACCGAAATATTTCGAAAATAAGGGTTTTTTAGGAAAAATTATAGTTTTAACACCCTGTATGTGATTTAAAAAATTTATTTGTACGTGGGTGGCATGTACGTGGATCCCTCTGCAATGAAAGCACAAAAAAAAATATTAAAAAAAAAAGATTCGAAAAAAAATAAATTTTTATGTGGGTACTTTACAGAGGGCGCGAAATTCGAATTTTTGGTCTAAAAAATTGCACGAGTTTGCTGTACTGAAATATTTCGAAAATGCGTTTTTTTTTTGGGAAAAATTGTTGTTTTAACACCCTGTATGTGATTTAAAACAAATTATTTGTACGTGGGTGACATGTACGGGGATTCCTCTAACTGTTTCTGCAATGAAAGCGAAAAAAAAATTTTCAAAAATATATTTCGAAAAAAATAAATTTTGATATGGGTACCCTATATAGAGTGGTGTATTTGGGGGCGCAAAGTTCGAATTTTTGGTCTAAAAAATCGCATGAGTACGTATACGTAACATGTGCTCGCTCCACGCTCAATTGTGCTACATGCTGTTCAGTAATCGATCAATCAATCGGGTTGCGCGTTTCGGCCACTTCCGTAAAAATTGTCCTGAATGGCTTTAGGGCGATGTCGTCCGTGCCTAAAGATGTGCTAAGTCGCGATTTTTCATTAGCAGTTGCGACTGTTAATGCGATTTTTCATTCACTGCGAATTTAAACTGCTAATGCTAATTGCGAATAGACCGTTATGTTATATAGTGGGGTTTAATTTTTAAGACGTTGGTTATTGTTGCATACAACGTGCGATTAGCGTCTTATAGTACGAATATTCATTGCGCGAGTAATTACCGTTTTACATACAATCACATTAAAACTTTATAGAAAAAATAAAAACGGCCGCACCTAAAAATCGGCCGCCCGAGGCGGCTGCCTCGCCGCCTCACCCCTGGAGACGGGCCTGATCCGAAACAGGTTTTTATTTGGAACAGGTTGAAACAGGTACGTGTTGAAAGGTCTTCCTGCTCCGATGGAACAGTCACGACTCAACGGTCACTTGACCGTGTCACGGCGCCTGTTCCGATGGAACAGTCACGGCACATATGTGCCGTTCCACTCCAACTCCATTTTAATACCCGAAAGCCGAGTTCATATAGCAACGAATCACGAATCGTTGTTTTTACAAATTCGTGAAAAGTGACCATTTCGTACGAAGACGAAATTCGTAGACGTTTCTAGGAAATGTCAAATTTTCACTGTGACATTTACCTTTGACGATAGGTTAGGAGGGTTGTGTTTCCTTTTTGTTTTTCAAAATTAATAATTAATATTCTAATATGAATGTATTTTATTGCCGACATAGACGTAGACGTGTAATAGGAGCTTACTTGTTGCTTAAGTTGCGGCAAAAAATAATAATAGGAATAGGAATAGGTCTATTGGTGTCTGTGAGATCTTTAAGCAACGGTGGTCGCATGGAGTATCATAATTTCGTGCAAAAAAATCGGGTAAATGAGGAGAAAATATTCAGGAACTACTATAAAATGTCTTTGAAAGACTTCGATTTCCTTGTGGAAAAGATTTCTCCATATACAAAAAAAAAAAAAATACCACACCCGAGAGCCAATTTCAGCACCAGAGACGTTATCTCTTACACTTAGATATAGGTATATTTTAAGATAAAACTTTTATCACCAGCAGTTAATATTATTGGTACAGTAGAGCGTCAATATCAACCGTAGTTCATTATTATTTGCATTTAAAGATCCTTTACACAAATAGTGCACTATGTAAAAATCGACCTCTCCTATTGGTCGATCCATCTCGTATTACGATATGTCTGCGTGATGCAATCAACTTCTGACAAGAGCTTTGGTAGTGTAGAGGTTTAGATCGTTGGCTCTCACCCGGAAAACGCGGGTTCGTACCCCGTTGCTTTTTTTATTATTTTTTAAAGATTATGTTTCTAAACAGCTTTTTTTCTTGATTTTGGGTATGTCTTGGGTTAGATTGGGTTAGCACCTGGTTAGTTTCCTTTTCTTGAGCCCCCGTAGCGAGCGAAGCGAGCGGAGGGCCATGCGAATCGGCCAATGGGAAAGGCCGATTTTTATATAGTGCACTATTTGTGTAAAGGATCTTATAATGCTTATTATTTTCATATTTTATTTTAAGATATTTATAGCTGCCGGTTGTCATAAAGAGCTTATCTTATAATAATTAGAAAAACAAAAAATATCTTATTTACATAAAACTCTTCACATATCATAGGTAAATATATAAGGGCGAATCAAACATCATACATACGAAAAAATAACGAAAACAAATCAAAACGAAATTAATCTAACCTAAAAACCGACTTCCGATTCGTCTTCGGTCGAGTGTGCACGTGTCGGGTATCGGCCATTTTGTTCCAGCTTCATATACATATATGGTAGTTTGGGGGCACATGGGGCTTTCAGGGACTGTGTAGATTCCCGGAATAAGATTCGGACGTCCAGCCGGGGGTTAGAGCCCCGTGTATGTACAAGATTTAAATGTGTGTGAATGTCCAGCCGGTGGTGTTCGAACCTTAAAACAAGCCGTGCATGTACAAGTCGGGGCCCCAGGAGTATATACTCGACATACTGGTAGCCCCAAAATTAGTATCACTATCCACCAAGGTGTAACCAATGTAGAAGGGTCGCTCTACCTCTTGCTAAGCCTGGATAGGGGTCTTTTCTGGCTGAATTTTCGAAAGAAAAAGGCCAACAGAGAGTTGTACTACTACTACTACTACTAACCTAAAAACCAATATGCAAACTGTCAAATCGGCCGAAATTTTTCACGAATTCGTAAAATCTTGAAATGAACTCAAGTTTCCCGCGCCGTAGATTTTAAATTTCACGAATTCGTAAAATCTTAAATTATGCACCTCTCCCGTCAATTATTCTGACCAATGGCGTTAAAATTCGAGATTCGTATTTCGTGATTCGTTGCTATATGAACTACTCTGAACCCAGCTCTTAATTATCTTATGTCAAATGTCAATATTGTCACTGCCCCCGACCCCCCGAACTTGACGATACTCCGACAATATCATTTTCATTCCTTCGCATATAACACTTTTCGAATGGCCCTCCGCTCGCTACGGGGGCTTAAGAAAAGGAAACTAACCAGGTGCTAACGCAATCTATCCCCAAGACATACCCAAAAACAAGAAAAAGACAGAAATATAACCTTAAAAAAAATTTAAAATACCGACGCGGTTTGAACTCGAGTCGCCGAAGTGAAGGCTAATCATGAAATCATGCAAACCAGCAAACCCCTAGACCACCTGGGCACATACACATGCAAACGATTGGTGATTGGTTGCATCAGGAAGACATATGGCGCGCACTCAGGAATGAAAATGACATTGTCTGATTATCCGCAAATGACTCCCGACACCTTTGACAATATTGACAAGGCTTCCCTTGTCGAAGTTTGACAAATTTGTCAATGTCCGACACTCAGACGCGGCCATTGACTTGGACGCGGCTAATTCTAGTTCCCATCTTGTACCCCATGGAATACACTGTTGAAATATTTCACTTTTCGCATGGTCCTCCGCTCGCTTCGCTCGCTATGAGGGCTCAAGAAGAGGAAACTAACCAGGTGCTAACCAAAACTAACCCAAGACATACCCAAAATCAAGAAAAAATAAAAAAATTAAAAACCAATGGGATTTGAACCCGAGCCGCCGGATTGAGAACCAACCATATAAACCCCTCGACCACGAGGGCTCTTGCGACAAACTGATTACATCGCGAAAACATGGCGCGAATGCAAGCATATTCCTTGGGCGACGAGATAGGAGCTAGAATTAGCCGCTTTACGACACTCCCGTTCCCGACCGCGATATTTCAGTTCGTAGTGATTAGACTCTAGCGACTAGCGACAGCGGCGAACCTCCTTCCAGAACCTCCTTCCATCTCGACGACTTCCGCTTTGGAGTTGGCAGTGTTCGGACGTAGGAAGGGAGCCTGGTTTTCTAACCTGACTTCGCACGGGAAGTGCACATGATTCGCGGCAGAAAGCGTTGGGGGCCCCGTTGGTTCGAAAGGGAAGTCGTGGCCGGTTAGGACAGTGTTTAGGGTGGGTCGCTTAATGTATCTTACGAAGATTCTTCCAGATTCTTGCACGTGATTACGTGATCTGAAGGAGATCGGGGCTGTGAGCCCTACGGAGATGGGAAGTATCTCTGACAGCAACTGGTTATATCTGTATTGTGTGAAGCCCCTTTGCATAAGACTCTAACCGTGCATGTACAAGATTTAAATATGTGTGAATGTCCAGTCGGTGGTGTTCGAACCTTAGAAAAAGCCGTGCATGAATAAGTCAGAGCCTCCAGGAGTACATACTTGACATACTATGGGTTCTAAAAATAGTATCCCTGTCCATCAAGGAGTAACTTATCTGGTATGGGTCGTCCCAGCTCTAACTAAGCCTGGACAGGGGTCGCTTCTGGGTAAATGCGTAACCGCGAAGCCCATAACTAAAAACTAACTAACTAACTTCCATTCCGACTACCGCCCTCCCTAGCGCCCTCTCCTCTCACTCTTACGTTACGTTGACTTCTGTGTTCGCGATGCAATCAGTTGTATGGAAGTTCGAAAATGGTATAGGGGTCTGCATGGGTAGCCTTCACTTCGACGGCCAGGGTTCAAATCCCGTCAGTTTATTTATTTTTTAATTATATTTCTAAACAGTTTTTTCTTAATTTTGAGTATGTCTTGGGTTAGTTTTGGTTAGCACTCGGTTAGCTTCCTTTTCTTGAGCCCCCGTAGCGAGCGGAGGGCCATGCCAAAAGTGAAATAACGTGCCCGTACTTTGTCAGCACTTTCTGGGATATATTTTGCGTTATTTAACAAAAAACCATGATATATGTAACAAAAACCGTATTATAGTGGATATACAGCAGCTTGTATGTGTTTCCGCCACCGATCTCCATATATGGATAAGCACAAAGCGATCCAAATCATGCCGATTCATGCGCCTTCAGATGTAAACAAAATAAGCTAGTTCTGAGACTGCGTAGTTTCAATTAGCAGGTTATCGATCGATTCCACATGCTTCATCACCGCATGGCCGCGAATAAGCGACAAGTCCGGATTTTAAGAATTTGGAAAAATACTTTTGCCGTTGTATATAATACCAAAAATTTAAAACAAGTTGATAGAACATATATTTAGCACAAAAATTGCAAGCCATTGGTTTTTAAAAGAAATAGAATAGACCAACCGATAAAATATACAACTTTTACTATTTTTTCCGAATCTTGCTTTGTTTTGGAGACAAAAAAAATAAAAACTATTTCTTTCCTCGTCCCTGAGCGACACAAAAACCAATTAAAAATGTAAAAATATCACAGTAGTATATAATTATGTTTAAGGAATAAACCATTGATAGGTATGCAAAAAAAATGCTACCAAATATTTTGGTACCTACCTAATTTTTACATTCTTTATGTGTGGCATGCATTTTTTTGTTAAACATATTAACTAGTTTGCCCAAAATCATTTTATGACCAAGAAAATTTGAATGATATATACTGTAAAATCTGGTGTAAGCCAGGCGTAGCACTGAAACTTGTAAATTTTCAAATATACATATATATTTTTAAAAATCATCCCTTTGATTCAAAAATATTAAAAAATGGAAGCACCTCCTAATAAAACCCTGTTTATACGTGTTTGCCTTAAATTTTACTTTCTCTTTAAGTTAGTCTTGAATAGGTACTACTTTTAAAAGAGATTTGTAATGTTAAAGTATTTTGCATTTACATATTACATACCACAATCTGTAGGCAAGAAATACACCTTTTTTTAGTTTTTTAAAATATGAATTTTTGTTGCATTGAATAGCTAAAATTACTTTGGGGCAAAGAAAGGTTTGTTAAAACAAAACATCATGATATAAACGTTTTATTTACATTAACTTACATTAGGTAGTAGTAGTAGTAGTTTATTTGGAAAAAGCGAATAATTCAAAATATGTATAAGATACAAAATACTTAAGCCTATATACATGTCTAACTGCTCATGAAAACCTTAAAACATTTAAGGGTAATTAGGAAGTTTCCTGAGAAATTAAACTGATTATTTTGATTACAACAGTGGAAAAAAATCGATAAGTATTTTTTTTATTTCCACTAAATATGAATATTACGAGAGCTATGCCAGTTTTTAGTTTTGTATATATAGATATACTATGCATGGTGTGACGTAACAATTCATGTGTATTGTGACGTCATAAGCACATTTCAAGGCGTTATATCTGCCCCATTTCTCGCCTTATGAAAAAAAGAAAAAACACGTGTCCACTTATTTGTCATGGGCTATCGAAAAATTGATGAAACTTCCTAATCGTTCCGTATACCTGTTTCTGCTATTTTAATCGATTTTTTTAAAAATCTTTTACAAACTGTTTCTATAGGTTCAATATAGAAATAATCCGTGGGGGAAGCTTTAACATTTTTTTCCAATTTTTACCCTCTTTTATTTTTTCTTTACCTTTACAGATAGAAAAGACATATAAATTGTACTTTACGTCAATCACTACCCTTCCCTAAATGTTTAAAAGAAAGGGGTAAACATTGGAAAAAAAATTAAAGCTGCCCGCACGGATCATTTCTATATTATTGAACCCAATATATGTAGTATGTAAAAGAATTTTTGAAGTAGCAGAAACAAGTATGGGGAACAATTACCCATTTAAGGATCTAAACTGTTTAGAGCATCAAAATTTCACAACAAAGTGAATTAAAATCCATCCTACCTATGAGAAGACTCTTTTAATACAAAATGATAAAACTGAATAAACTCACTGCTATTTATGCATCATGATTATGCTAAAGGTCAGTAAATAAACCCTTTTTAAGATATTATTCCCAGATTTTGTATGTTATGCTGCAGTTATCCTTAAAAGAAAATTATACTTACTTAAAATAAGAAATCCCTGGTATTCTACCCTTATTGTGGCAACACCAAATCAAACACCGTTGAGTATTTTCTTTGACCTTGGCAGTTGACGCCATTGTCTTTTAAGGTATTTTGTCTTTAAATCCTATTCATAACGTCTACACCAACTTATACACTAATAAAATACACTAATAACGAACTATTATAATAATAAACTAAACTAGATGTCCAAAGGTAAATTAGTTATTTTCAACGAAAACGATAATATAAACCACTTGTAGTGTAACGTACCCGGGTCGATTCAACATAGTTGAATCAGATAAGTAAAATTGTGCTTTATCTTTATTTTGCCAATGATCGTCAAAATAGATTGAAAAGAAAATTAATACCTACGTTGTATTATTATGATATCTTACACAATTTTAATTATTCGGATTGCGCTTCGACCAAACACAATTAGGGAAATTTGAGGGAAAGGTGCGTCATGTAAATTAAACCACAGATTCCTAATACGCCTAATTTATTAAAGAAAAGCGTGCCATACTCCGCCTGGAATTCACGAGGGAAAAGAGCATGGCAGAGAAAACCTCGATCCCAATTCCTAAACCGAGTTATGCTGTACAACCTTTATTAGTATAACAATTAATTAAATTACTGTCTCACGCACCGCAATTTGTCGTTCCACACTTGTGACAATACTACAATACATTCAAAACTGAAGAGTTTAGTATTAGTTAGCCAGACGTCGCCAGCAGGTACTGAGGTCCCATACGGGAGGCTACTCAGCTATAGTTGCAAATTGAGCTAATATCTCTAGTAAGACCTGCAGGCCGATTACTATATATTTCCTTTGTCATCGCTTAGCGATTGATTACATTAGTTGTGACTGAATAGTATTCCTTTACTGTTGCTTATTAGTTATAGTCATTTCGATATAATACATTTCAATTACGATATATGGTTTCATTCTGTGTAATTGTGCACAGGCTACAGATCCTTTATCATTTCGGGTGCTTATAAGCAATTGGCATCAAATCAAAAATCAAGGTTACAAAATAATGTTAATTTAAATTTCACAGGTTTCATACAAAAGCAAATCATTAAAAATATAACATTTGTTAAAAGAACGACTCAGGGTGCCTTGCTCGCAAGCTCACGATTTATAGCTAGGATATTCGCTCAGTCAGGGGAGGAAAATGTTAGTGGATTCATCAAGTCCCTTGCTTACATTACAATCACAGTCATACGAAAACTAAAATTCCAGCACGAAGAGACAGGAAACAATACACAGTGTTATTCACAGCATAAAACGATTTCATTAAATATATATACTTGTTATACCATCAAATATAAATTATCCATGAGAACAAATGAAATATTTGTGCAAATTATGTTTATAACAATATCAAAATATATACACATGTTGTGCCATCAAATATGAATTATTATCAATGAGAATAAAATAAATATACTTGTGCAAATTATGTTAATAGCGATATCAAAATATATACATATGTTATGGCATCAAATATGAATTATCAATGAAAATAGGAGAAATATTTATGGAAATTATGTTAATAACAATTTCAAAATATATACACATGTTAGGCCATCAAATATAAATTATCAATGAGAATAAATGAAATATTTGTGCAAATTTGGTTTATAACAATATCAAAATATATACACATGTTAGGCCATCAAATATAAATTATCAATGAGAATAAATGAAATATTTGCGCAAATTAGGTTTATAACAATATCAAAATATATACACATGTTAGGCCATCAAATATAAATTATTATCAATGAGAATAAAATATACTTGTGAAGTTATGTTAATAGCAATATCAAAATATATACATATGTTATGCCATCAAATATGAATTGTCAATGAAAATAGGAGAAATATTTATGCAAATTATGTTAATAACAATATCAAAATATATACACACGCTACACCATCAAATATGAATTATCAATGAGTATAAAATATATAATGGTACAGATTATGTTAATAACAATATTATAAGTTTCATTTTACCGACTTGTAATGACATATCGCAACACAGAAGCAAAACAATTCACCAAAATAAACGGTACCCTCGGCTAACTTCTGACTCTCTATTTTTCCGTTCTCGAGCAGTACCTTTCGGATATCCTCCAAAAAACCTGGCAAAAACTCGACTTCAATTTATGACTTGATTTATCCTTTACATGTATAAGGGGTGTCTCAAAATATACACATATATAGGGTGTCTCAAAATTAATGTATCAGGTCTAATGAAATAGTATTTTAAAGAAGTGGGTCATCTCACACTCAAACGTACTTCAATAACTGAACGAAGCGAAACGCCTAAACCGAAACCCATTGCGGCAAACACAGAAAAATGAATTATTTTAAGCGCAAGCAACAAGCAAGGTCAGAGAAATTTGATAATATTTTTGATTACCGAACTGTAAAAGCTTTATCAGCTGATTTCGTTCTGTCGCATCTCAGTGTTTGTGCGCATGAGTAAAACTATCCTATTTTCAGTTCTGTCCGACGCAGAACCCGGTTTTTTTTCCCATGATTGGTATGATTTTTCGACGCATGCAGACGGTTTGTGCTTATCCATATATGGAGATCGGTGGTTTCCGCGAATACATTCCAGCATTCCACTGCATATAATAGTCAACGTAAGTGAGGAGGGCGTTAGGGAGGGCCGTACTCGGGATGGAAGGAGGTCCGCCGCTATCGATAGAGTCAGGTATCGTAGTGCACTTGTAAATGCATGCGATTTAAAAATCTGCAATTGGCAAGTATATGGCCCTTCGCTCGCTCCGGGGCTCAAGAAAAGAAAACTAACCAAGTGCTAACCCAAGCCATACCCAAGAAAAGCCCAAAAATCAAGAAAAAAAACTGGTTACTTAAAAAAAAACAAAACCGACGGGATTTGAACCCGGGTCGCCGAAGTGAAAACCAACCATGTAGACCTCTAGACCAACTGCTGACTCGGACTCGAAGCATCTGGTGCTTAGATTAGGTATTTCCTTGTCTAAGATCTGGTTGCATCGCGAAGACATGCGTCATCTCACGTCAAGATCGGTTTTACCGATCTTGTCACGTAGCTAGCCAATCACGCGCCTCTGATTCACAAGTGCACTATGAACTGAAATCTCGCTGCCAGGTGCCGGGATCTAAACAAACAAACGCTAGCTCTAGATTCTGGTCCCAGCTGATTACGGCAGGTGGATTCTTAACCGGTCGGGACATTTCGAAACCGACCAGCTACCGAGTGGAAGCGGTTCTCAACGCAATCGGTACCGAGTTGGTTTCGACTACAGTGGCTTTAAGCTGCATTTACATTCAATTTGAAATCAAATTCAAGCTGAAATTTGCCTGCTTGTCATATGGTGACAGCACGTAGCATTTACATTGGACAAAATTCGAAGACTCGCGGATGCTGTGACAGTATCGCTACATTACATGCCATATTTCACTTTTCGAATGGCCCTCCGCTCGCTACCGCTCCCTACGGGGGCTCAAGAAAACGAAACTAACCAGGTGCTAACCCAATCTAACCCAAGACATACCCAAAAACAAGAAAAAAAAGTTTAGAAATATAACCTTAGAAAAAATGTTAAAACCCCGACGGGGTTTGAACTCGAGTCGCCGAAGTGAAGGCTAATCATGCAAATCCCTAGACCACCAAGGCACATACAAACGATTGGTTGCATCACGAAGACATGACGCGCAGGTGCGCGCGCACGCATGGAATGTAGCGATACTGTCACAGCATCCGCGAGTAATTCGAAGTTGACTTTGAAGTGCAACTGCACTTTGAATTTTGTTAAGCTGCTTGCCAAACGCAAGCAGTAAATAAATTTGTAGGTTAGATTATTTTTGTTTTTTGGTTACTGACCTCAAGAATTTTCTTATTAGTTTATCATTCTTGTACTGACCTGACATGACAAGGAGGGGAGGATATATCTACAACAAAAACTTAATTTTATTTAATGGGGCTATCAGTCGCTTTGAGTTAGAACCGAAATAAAACGTAGGCCTCTTGTTCTCCTAATTAATATTTTCAGACGTGCATGGACTATATTTCTAGCATATATTTAATACTTAAATATATGATTTCTAGTGCTTTTTTTGATGTGGTTGGGCAAGTGCTTTGCGCAGCATATAATAGTATAGACTGTATTCTGGACGTTCCTTAGAATCAGTGAATATTTATTTTAAGTCTGTAATTGAATGGTTGTTAAACTGAAAAATTACCATATTTTTCACAGTGAAATCATCAAACAATTCTAATATTATGTTTAGCAATTTGATAAACAACATGGATAAAACACAGTTAATTTGTTCGGAAAGGTTGTCGCATACAATTAAAGTCGAAAATGGTCTAAAGTGTGATCAGCAGAATACATCTTGGATTAATGATGAAAATGAACAGTATTTTATTGAGTAAGTATGCACTAATAATTGTTTTCCAAAAAGGTCATTATCATGTGGGTGATAATTTACTACCTTTATTGGCTTCAATTTATTATTTATTTACTTATTAAAAGCAAAACTGTATATTTGTGTGCTAAGTTCTCTAAATTTTACAAAAAATAAACATGCTCATTGCTTCTAGATGCTAAGGACCCATATGTGCAGTAGAAAAATGTGTTTTGTCAGTCATTATGCTAGCATAAACTAATCTATAAACGGCAGTAGTTAATTTTAAAAGGAAGAACGGTATTATTTTTCAAAGTGATATTTATTTATTTATTGATTCTATCTCAGATCATCCATAATATGACATACAGTGTGTCGGTAAAATAATTAAAACTGATATGTATACAAGTAGTGCTGTAAATATCTATATAAGCAGCAGTGTTGGCTAAGATACCTATGAATTCTAAGAGTCAAAGGGCATTTAGATGGTTATCTACCTATGCTTTGCTTACTCCATGCAAATTTGACTGGATTGTTTTAATCCATTTTTCTCAGAAGGATCAAATCCAGATTCTTGGAAAAAAATCAATATCATCTTTTCCCTAAACTTAACAAAGGTCCAACTTTAGTTGAAAATTATAAACCAATAATAGTATTCGCGAATCCAGCTACCGTTGGGGGCGCTGGCGTTTGTAAACAAACATGGTGGAAAGCGAGTAACACCTTTGTGTTTTGTCTTCATTTCTAATGTGAGATTTGCCGATTGTGTGTCGTTTTGGATTTTTATGTGAATTTTACAGTGATTTTAGGTGAAAATATCGTAGTTTGGTGTCATATTTAATTAATGTTGGCAAATAGTACACGGTATTTCAGGGTATTTTTATTTTAAATAAATGATACATGAAGTATGTGAAAATAATCTCTAGTGGAAATAAATATATTGTTCGAGTATAAAATAGTTTTAATCATAGTATATTGTACTTATATCCAGTGTTAGCTAATAAATAAAACCGTTTCTTTGATTAGTTAATTTATTTATTACGATTCAAAAATACACAGAACCTAACACAATATATAGGTAAAAACGTCACCAAAATTTGATAGGGCCAGGCTTTTAAATAGAATTTTCTTTCTTCACTATAAAAACAACCTATGGTTAAAGGCAATGTTGAATATGAAAACTATTTTCCAGATAAATACTTAAAAAGTAATAATTCCGTTCTAAAAGCGAGTATCTGCCAAAGCTTGCCTACATATTTTTCCTGTAATTGAACATTGTCTACTGTATAATATTATTGTCATTGCTGTAAACGGCCAATTTACAAAAGTAGTTTCAAAATAAAGAACTAGAAGTCCAACTGGTGTTAAAGATAATTAGCAATTTAGTTAAGTTATAGAGACTACTAACTAGTTGGAAACTATGGGATTATTTGCTGCTTACCTCGTATATTGCATAAAGCAGTACCAAATCTCAGCTAGCGAAGACCAAAATACAGAAAGGATATAAAAATGTACGGTAAATTTACTTTCATATCATTATCATATTAATTTTCTAAGCCAATAAATAAAACATACGCAAAGTAAGAACATATATTTATTTTTTAAGACAGAAACATTAAAAATCAATACTGACAAAACAAAATTTATTTGTATTAAACAGAAAAATAAACCAGTTCAAGACTTTAATAATGAAGTGAAAATTGAAGAAGTACAGCAAATAAAATATTTAGAACTCATAATTGATAACAACTTAAGCTGGACTGGACATATTGGGTATATTATATCTAAAATATTACCAATGCTACCTATGATATACAAATGCAGAAATTATCTGTCTTTTAAAACCAAACACATAATTCTCTAATCAGTGCTCTAAAGCTCTGGCCTCGAGACTCGAGAATACTAATTACAACTTTTGTGTCAGAGAGATTCTAACTAATATTTAGATACCGCTTAAGTTGTTTTACAAATACATTATAATTTAAGATTAGACTTACAGCAAGTTCCCCAAATTGGTAATAAATATCTAAGATGTAATAGGAAGACGGTATCATAAATTTTATAATACCGTCTTCCCTTTACATCTTAGATATGTAGAACCAATTTGGGGAACTTGCTGTAAGTCTAATCTTAAATTATAATGTATTTGAAAAACAACTTAAGTGGTATCTAAATATTAGTTAGAAGAGTTGTAATTAGTATTCTCGAGGCCAGAGCTTTAGAGCACTGATTAGAGAATTATGTATTTATTGTATTGTAATATTGAGTTGCACTAAATAAATGTTTTCTAATTATTCAAATTAAATCTAATAAAAACAACCATTTATTTTACACTAAACTTACTTTACAATGAAAAGCAAAACAAAAAAAAACTAAGAATACCTATCTAAAATTTGTTACTCGAGAGCACTGGAGTTTGCAAATTTACCATTCCGCAGATAATTAACATAATGTCATCAAACACTTGTATTAAACTATTCGGCAAGGGATTATGTATATAAAATGTTAAAGATTCGCATTGTTTGATTGACTCTTTCGTTATGTACCCTGGCTTTTGAAATTAGAATATTTTCCTTTGATTCGTCCTCTGTAAATTGCTTCTTTTTTTTATACATCTCTTCTTCAACTCCTGCTGCATTTGTTAGTTTAACTTTAATACCACTATTTTGGCTCAGGAAATAATGGAAATGAATGATTTTGTCCTTTCCTTTTCTGGAATGGCAATCGTAAACACAATTTGTTTTATGCTTCGTTTTCGAGCCAGAAGCCATTGTTTTATGTTTGTAGTCACAAAGATATACACTTTTAACGTCCAAAAGCAACTATAAAATGAAAAACACGAATACACGAGTCTATAAATGCTTTGAAAGATACGATCTCGACGAAAACCACCATGTAAAATGGCCAAATGCCGGTCGATGATTACTCGCTTTCTAGGTTCAAATATTTTCCGCATAGAGGGCGCATTGATTTCTGGAGTTGCCAATTGACTTCGTGTGGCTGTAAAACTTTAGAGATAAGGATTAAAAATAGATGGGCATTTACGATAATTGTAGCGGTATCTACCGGTAGGTATACAGCGGTAATCAGCTGATTAACGTCGATACGTTTCGGTAAATGGTAATTGTCGAACGGAACGGTGCGGATCGCGAGTAACCTTAAAAAAATTGATTATAATGAAGAATAATAAACGTCAAGTTATCCCAATCTTGGCTACTTTTCAAATGTTAGATACCTAGTAGTGATTCGGAAACTGAAGGCTTTATAAAATAGTTTTCGTTTCAATGCAGAAAACATAAAAGAAGAAAAAAGTTAACGTGTGTTTATTAAAAATGTTGCTTTTCGCTATATGATGTTGAAGGTATTTTAATTATTTCTCTCTAAAAATGAATATAATAGTAAAATTATTTTCAGAGTTTCGAAAGTATATAAGTAACAAACAGGCTCGCAGGCTAAATTTGTAGATTGTGTCAATATAAGATGTAAATAAACCGACATGTACCGACACAAATAGCAGATCCATAAAGTTGGATCGCGGTACATGTATCGGTAGATTCAATTGAATTACAGAACGCGGTTGGTTAATGGAACAAAAATTAACGAACGCTCAGATACATACCGGTAGATACCGCTCCAATTTTCGTAAATGCCCGATTAGATTGGCATTTAGAACATCATAATTACTTTAGTAATGAACACTTTGGTTTTCCGTAAGGATAAGTGGGTTTATGACTGTGTGGCATTTTTAACCTCAATTATATACAGTGCATTCTTTAACACGGAAACTGTTCTGGATTTGTTTCTAGATATCAAGACATCCTATGGAAATGTTAATATCTATAAACTTTGTAATGCAATTAATTCCTTGAAAATCCCTATTCAATTAAACAATCTTGTACATAAATCTATAGAAGCAGATCGATTTATTCCAGGACGATTGTTCTTTTTTGAGCTCATCCTTAGCTGCTAAAGGTTCACCTTTAAGTACAATTAATTTTAATAATATCTATCTAGCTAAACTTTTTAAGTTAAACATTGGAGAAGTTAAAATATGGTTGATCAAGCGTGATTACCAAGGATTGGTCCTTTTTGGTTTCGCTTGATTGAGCAAACAATTAGTCAACAGCATAAATTCTGCTTTGATATTGTGCATATTGTGGTTTCATTAAGTTTTTTATGTTTATTATACCTACTTTGTACAATTGGGTTTATCATGTTGAATGAATAAATAAATAAATAAGTCAATGAAACTATGTCGTAGTCATAGAAATAGAATAAAGAATGCATTATTCAAAAATTTTATTTATAAATTAAAGCAGTACTATTAGAATGTATTTTGTAGAGAATGCAAAACGGAAGTAAATTTTTCATTGGAAAAACATCCTACAATCAAATATGAAGACACAACTTTTGAAAGTGAAAAGGATGATTTAGATGGCAGGTAAAAAACATTATAAACTGTGAATTAATTTAGTCATTATTTTATAAACAGAAGTTCAGAGAAATGTTAAATAGAATATATAATATTCCTAGGGGATCTTCAAATGAAGCTGACAGCGGTTTAAATGAACGGCCTTCAAGTAGTAATGAAGACAGTAATATTAAAACCAAAGCGGATTTGTAAGTAACTCTATTTTTAATAAGTCACGTGAAACTGCTCCTCAGTTATAAAATGTTTACAAAAGAAATGAATCTAAGTTGTATGGTATATTATGCATTATATGATCTTTTTGTTTTTCCTTGATTATAGTGGGCTGTATTAGGCTATTTCAAAATTTTATATGATTTTAAATAATCCACGAATACTTGAAGATTCATCCTAGCATATTAACACAGACCGGGTGGCCAGTTAAGAAGGGCAGTCGGCTATATTTCGAAAATTAATTGTTGTAAGGACTTACGGTAAAAAAAATAACTAAAATGGCTAAAAGAAAATATTGAACATTTAGGGAAATTATTGTTAACTGTCTAAAATGGCGGTCAGGGGGCGTAATGGTCATTTTAAATTAAAGATATATTTCAAGTCGGAAATAATAGTCAGTGACTCATTTTTAGTTTTAAGGCTCGCCTCGAGGGGTAAGGGAAGAGAGAAGGAAATTCCAGCGGCGGATACAATTGCTTTGTAAATTAATATGTTATAATAACTATATAATGGAATAGTAACAAGTAAACTTAGGCAAATATCTACTTAAAAAAATAAAGTTTATGCACATAAATATGCATGATTTTAGTCTAAAATATGCAAAAAAACGTATTTTCAAAATTATTCCTAAATCTAGTAATAAGCAACAAAATTTTACTACAAACAAATAGTAAAATATTCATTAAGGCTACGAAAAAAAGAGTCATGGATGATAAGGGGTTTTTCTTATCATAAAAAACCATATTGAAAGTTGCATCGAAAGTTTACATCAAACATCAATAAAACTTTGAGTTTACTACTCGTTATCGGAGGTTCCCAAGCGGTAACCCATCCAAGTACTAATCACGCCCGACGTTGCTTAACTTCAGCGATCGAACGAGAACTGGCATTTTAAACGGCATTTCAAGATCCTTTACACAAATAGTGCACTATATAAAAATCGGCCTTTCCTATTGGCCGATCCGCATGGCCTTCTGCTCGCTTCGCTCGCTACGGGGGCTCAAGGAAAGGAAACTAACCAGGTGCTAACCCAAACTAACCCAAGACATACCCAAAATCAAGGAAAAAACTGTTTAGAAACATAATCTTAAAAAGAATAATAAAAAAAAGCAACGGGGTTTGAACCCGGGCCGTCCAGGTGAGACCCAGTTGTCTAAACATCTACACCAAGAGACCTCTTGACAGAAATCGTTTGCATCACGAAGACATATTGTAATACGAGATGGATCAACCAATAGGAGAGGTCGATTTTTACATAGTGCATTATTTGTGTAAAGGATCTTAAAAAGCTTTTCAACGTGCTATGGTCCTTACCTGTACATTTTAGCATGTTCATAGAATAAAAACAAAAACATTCGCATTTATAATATTAGTTAGGATTCTTTAATAATACGTACTGGCAGCTTCGGAGCGGTTTTTGATTTGGGACAATCAATAGCCAGCTTTTTCAAATTTTACCGCTTTAAGCGTCTGGGCATCTGAATAATACTTTTGACAGTTCGTATAATTTAAAATAATAATATGCTTTTTTATCGTCTAAAATCCGTTTGAAACGATTTTAAATGGCAAAATTGTATATAGTACTGTCCTAGCGGCTAGAATCGGTTTACACATTTACTTTCCATTTGCCGAGATTTATCCTCATACCGCCGCGTAAGAAGTTTACACATCAAAAGCTCAAGGACATTCAAGATCAAATTACCTCAATGTCATTCAAGGTAAAAGACACCCCAAAACAGTTCCAAGGACCTTCAAGGTCATACATGCTTGGAGCAATCCCAAGGTCATATGCGCGACCTTCAACAAAAACTCAAGGACATTCAAGGTAAAATGTCAAGGACATTCAAGGTGAAATTAGACCAATGTCGTTCAAGGTCGAATACACTTAAGACCAAGTGAGCGGGGTTTATCTCAGTCACCGGAGGGGGGTGAGGGGGCAAAAAGTTGGAGGGGGAGAATAGAGGCCGCCTAAAGCACTCTACTGTGGATTAATTCACTGCATACTTTCGACACGAAAATCTACAAAGCTTGTTCTTTTACCAGCTACTCATCTTGGGCCGACATCCTTTGATTTGGGAAGGTCAATAACCAAATTTTGCAAATTTTAGAAGAGGGCTATGACTCAATATTGTTTTAAACGTCTGGACATCTGAATAATACTTTTGACAGTTCGTTTAATTTAAAATGAGAATGTGCTTTTTTATCATCTAAAATCCGTTTTAAAACGATTTTAAATGACACAATTGTATAAAAATCACAAAATTCGGACTTTTTTAGGACGATAGCCGTGGCTTCGAACGAATTTGTCGTGGATTTTGAAGCGAAAATTAATTTTAAATTCAACCGTCCATTAAAAAAACAAACTTATAGATGGAAAATTATAGAAGAGGGCCATGACTCAATATTGTTTTAAAAGTCTGGGCATCTGAATAATACCTTTGACGGTTCGTTTAATTTAAAATATGCTTTTATATCATCTAAAATCCGTTGAAAACCGATTTAAATTGCCAAATTGTATAAAAATCCTTCACCGGCTTATAATGTCACAATCGGTTTACACATTTTCGCCCCATTTACCGAGATTTACCCTCATACCGCCGCGTAAGATGTTTACACATCAAAAATGTGCAGATATGAAAACCGAAAAAATTACCCTTCACTTTTAGATAGGAAAATCTATTAACATAATATAATTATAGTCAAAAGCGATCTTATCGTGCGCGTCCAAAGGTCACAATTTTCAGTAAAAACTTCATTTGTGGCAGATTTTGCGTTTAAAATCTGTCAAAGTAATGACATTTAATGAAAAATAATAATAAATAAAAAATAAATAAATAAATAATAAATAAAAATGTGACCTTTGGACCCGCACGATAAGACCGCTTTTGACTATAGCCATAACGTTACTGTAATATTTTTAACCTGTTCTGATTCTGTTTAGCCCGTTTTGGCTATTTCTAGTCACTTTTGGTTAGTCGTTCAAAGAACTTTCCGTTAGTTCCAACTTATTGATGTGTAAACATCTTACGCGGCAGTATGAGGGCAAATCTCGGCAAATGGGACGAAAATGTGTAAACCGATTCTAGCCGCTAGGGCGGTATTATATCCAATTTGCCATTTAAAATAATTTTAAATGGATTTTAGATGATAAAAAAGCATATTATAAATTAAACGAACAGTCAAAATTATTATTTATTAATTATTATATTCGCAGTGTATTTGGATCCATAGCACAGCTTATTTTTAATGGACGGTTGAACTTAAAATGAATTTTCGCTTCAAAATCCACGACAAATTCGTCAGAAGCCACGGCTATCGTCCTAAAAAGTCCGAATTTTCGGGTTTTTATATAATTTTGTCATTTAAAATCGTTCTTAAACGGATTTTAGATGATAAAAGAGCATATTATTATTTTAAATTAAACGAACTGTCAAAAGTATTATTCAGATGCCCAGACGTTTAAAACAATATTGAGTCATAGCCCTCTTCTAAAATTTGCAAAATTTGGTTATTGACTTTCCTAAATCTAAGGATGTCGGCCCACGATTACTAGGTAAATAAGCTGTGTCCATATATTGATGTTATTCCTGATGGCATTAGATTATCGTGTCGAATTTTTGCAGTGAATTAATCCACTCCGAAGCTTCCAGTAAGTTGTTTGTTTGTTTCTTAAGCTTTCACGCATAAACTGTTCCGATCATCATGAAATTTTGTACAAATATTTTCAAGAGTATAGTAAAGAACATAGGACACTTTTAGCTTTTATCCGAGGCTTCGTTCGCGTTGATTTTTTATTATTTTAAACTTGGTTATTAAACCTAATTTTTATCCTATGACCAAGGTAAAACGCAACAATGGCCATAGCATGTTAAAAATGCCAGTTCTCGTCCGATCATGAAGTTAAGCAACGACAGGCGGGGATAGTGCTTGGATGGGTGACCGCTCGGGAACACAACGTCCTGCTGTCGTTTTTTTAACAACCCATGTCGTTAGAGGATATGTTTACACATCAGTGTCTCGACTACTACCAGACTCGCTCAATTTTTTTTTAGTCATTTGAACTGACTCCGATACGTTATAATCAAATTTAATCTTTTCGTTTTGATTAGTTTTAACTTACTATAATTTTTGCAATCTATTCCGATTCGGATTTAGTTACCTACTATTGGTTAGTCGTTCAGTTAGTTTTAATATATCTTAGCCATTTGAACCGGTTCCGGTACGTTATAAGCAATTTTAATGTTTTGGTTAGTTTTAGTTAGTCGCCAAAATTCGGTTAATTTGGGTTAATTTGAACTTACTTCAATATTTTTAATCTATTTCGATATGTTTTACCCGTTTTGGTGCTCTTAGTTACTTTTGGTTAGTTTTGATTAGACATTCAATCACCTTTCGATATCATAAGCAATTATAACGCTTTTGGTTAGTCACCTAAATTCGGTTAATATGGGTAAGTTTTAACTTACTTCAATCTCTTTAATCTATTTCGATATGTTTTAGCCCGTTTTGGTGCTTTTAGTTATTTTTGGATTTCAATCGTTTTTCGGTTACTTCCAATTAGTTCCAATTTATTTTAGTAATTTGAACCGGTTCCGATACGTTATAAGCAATTTTAATGTTTTTGGTTAGTCACTAAAATTCGGTTAATTTAGGTTAGTTTTAACTTACTTCAATATTTTAAATCTATTTCGATACATTTTAGCCCGTTTTGGTGCTTTTCATTAGTTTTGGATAGTCGTTCAATACACTTTCGGTTAGTTTCAGTTAGTTACAATTTATTTTAGTAATTAGAACTGATTCCGATACGTTACAATCAATTTAAGTTTAAATAAACAAGTTAACACGATCTCTCACGGGTACGACGTCATGAATGTGGCAAATGTAGCATGCATTTTTTCACGATTTGAGGCCCTATTTAGGAAAACAGAAACATTTTCAATGTTAAAACAAAACGATAACCTAAACCCGCAAGCGCGACTATGCAACAGATCTCTCACAGGGCACATGCTCGTTTACTGTTGCAACGTTGCGACCTCCGCCCGACGGTCGTAAAATATCAGTATATTTACGGCCGTCGATCGCGAATCTCTGTTAAAGTACAGCTGCTTCAAATGCTCCGCGTAACGCGCGTATACGGGCCACAATGAATTTGGCAGCGGTGCACTTTTGTGCCGGAACTCTGTGTTCGCATTTAGAATAAGCGGCATTTTGCGAGCATTTCATACCAGATTTATTGTTAAATATTAAATATTACTTTATGCCGCTCACGTTGGTCTGTTTTCGAACGAGTGACTGACGTCACTGACTATTATTTCCGTCTCAAGGTATAGATAGCTAGATTGCGTTGCCATCTACCTCTTAAAGGAAGATGGTGGAGGGTGCTCAAACATTTTCGGAAAATGCCGTTGGTATTTTTGTTTAATTTGAGTTACATTACTGAAACTTACCCTGAGGCATGGAAAACAAGTAAAGTAATTCTAGTCTTCAAGAATGGACTAAGACAAGAAGTAAAGAATTATAGGCCAATTACAATATCCTGTGCAATGTCAAAGTTATTTGAGATAATGTTATTTGATAGAATATATGATGGTGTCAGGTATAGTATTGTTGAATGTCAGCATGGTTTCCTCCCAAAAAAAAACAGTTTCTAATCTAATAAATTTTTGTCAATATATCCATGATGATCTAATTGATGTGATTTATACTTATATGGAAAAGGCATTTGATAAAGTTAAACACAGTGTAATTATAAACTCACTTATAAAGCAAATTATATCCCCCAAAATCAGAAACTTAATTAAATCATACTTGGGTGGTAGGGAACAGTAAGTGGAAATTATGGGAGCAAAATCGAAAATATATATATGGTGTACGTCAAACGGTTTTAATTTTAATGTGAGTAAATGTGCGAAAATGTCATTTACACTCAAAAAGAAGCCTACCATGTTTGGATATGAAATAAATAGTGCTAATATCGAAAATAGTACAATGCAGAGAGATCTTGGCGTGTTGTTGGAAAAAGAACACATTGTGAGAAAAATAAATGACGCACAGAGGACAATGGGATTCATCGTCAGAACGGCCAAAGGTTTTGATGGAATAGAATAGAATTTTATTAGTAAAATTACGCTTTTGACAAAGTATTTTTACAAGTCATACAAAATAGGTAAAGCATGCAATGTATGTATATATGTATACAGATTTATGCGAAATAACATTATATCACAATAAACAACATACAATAAATGTAACTGACTTAGCAACAAGTTATTCAATAAAACAATAATGATACTAATAATTCAATAGAATAAAATACATGTACATACATAACACAAATTTAAAATTAGAATAAAATTTAGGATTTAGTGAAGCGAAAGGGACTCTGCAGATACTCCTCAATTGAATAAAAGGCATTCTGTACTAAATGACTCTTTATCACTGACTTGAACTTTTTTTTATCCAATGTTCTAATATCATGCGGCAGCCAATTAAAGAATTTTATGCCAGAGAAGTTGGTGCCACTCCTAGCCCTAGCAAGGCGGAGATGATTAGGAACTAGATTTGAGTTGTTTCTGGTGTGATACCTGTGAATGTCAGTGTGCGATTTGAAGTCTTGTATATTTTGTTTAATGTACATAAGACACTGTAAGACCTAGACGCATGGAAGGGTCATTATGCCGAGGCGAATGAAACTCTGTCGGCAGTCGTCGTGGTATCCCAACCCTGAAATTATTCGGATACATTTACGTTGTAGTTTGAATATTTTACTTGAATGGCTGCAATAACCCCACACCAGAATCGCATAGGACATGTTTGACCCAAAGTAACCATGGTAAGCCGAAAGAAGTGTGCCCAAAGACCCACACGTTGACAGATTCCGAATCAAATATATGGATTTTGACAATCTTTTACTAAGCCGAACGACATGGCCTTCTCACGATAATGTATCATTCAAACAGACGCCGAGAAAGTTTATTTCTTTCACGCAGTCAGCCAGCAAATGGTGGTCAGCATGCTCCCGCCTTAGGCTAAAATTGATAGTTTGAGTTTTTTTCCCATTCATACATAGTCTATTTGCCAGAAACCAGTCTTTAATGTTGGTCATTGTAGCAACGATCTGCGACTCATCAATACGAGAGGGGTGATATCCCTCAAAAGTTGTTGTGTCATCGGCGAATAGGATGAGATTGCCGTTGCTTTGGATATTTGCCAGGTCATTTATGTATATCAAAAAGAGGACGGGTCCCAGGACTGAACCTTGGGGTACTCCATAATGAATCTCTTGGCTCCTAGAGCTACTCCGGTTGTATGAGACAAATTGTGTACGATCCTAGAGATATGAGTTGAGCAGTTCTAGACTACCCAACTCAAAACCGTAAAACGAGAGCTTCTTAAGTAGGATGCTATGCGATATACAGTCAAACGCCTTGGTTAGATCCAGGCAGGAAGCGTGTGTGTCATGTCCCACCTCAAAGTTATCCAAAATATGACCCACAAGACAATCAATGGCAAAGGTAAAGGTTTTGCTCAGGTTGTTTGACAGCTTAGTGCTGCCCAAACTGGAGTATGCAAGTATTGTATGGTCACCTCAATATGAAGTCTGGAGTAAGTCACTTGAGAGGGTTCAAAGAAAATTCCTAGAGATTATGTTTCTTAAAAGATATGGGTATTATCCTCCACAGGGATATGACCACGGCACGTTACTGAACCAGTTCGATAGGCTTTCCCTAGAGAACAGAAGAAAAAAAATTAATTTGATTTATATGTTTAAAATTCTAAAAAACCAAGTGGAATGCAAAATTGCCATTTGCCATTAATGTGGATGGCACTAGGCAAAACAGGGTGTTTTATTTAGACTTACCCAAAACAAATACTTAAAAAGCGTCCCTATTGTATAGGATGTGTAATATTTTTAATATGTTTGCCAGTGACCTAGACTTGCTAAATTTAAAGGCTTTCACCAAAATCATATATAAAAAACTGCAAGAGTTTCAAGGGTAATTAATCCATAGTGTTTTACTCGTATTCTTTTGTTTATGCTTATTCTTAGTACTAGTTATAAGATTGTATCGGTAAATAGCACACTGCTGTAGATACTATAAGAATAAATAAATAAATAAATAAATGTTAATAACTTCAAAATGGATGCTGGAAGGATCTTAATTATCTTGGAGTCGTTGAAAAGAGCTTTTTCTAGGCTATCTGCAGTGCCTTGAATGGATTGATTGTGATCGCTTACTGCGCAGCTAAAGGGCCCTTTCCGCCATAACCACAAATAAATCAGATTGTACAAAAAAATTAAATGCGCCGATATCAATTTTTTAAAGCGAAAGATAGCCTAAAGGAAGCCTAAAACTGCATCGCGATCTCTTGCCTAACCTAAAATATAACTAAAAAAAAATAAAACTCGAAAACATTCGTATTTTGGGAAATTTTTCCGGTAGACCTGTTGTTATTAAATTTTAATTGTCGTTACTAAGTTGGGGTTTGGAACCTTCGACAAAATGAATTAGGTATAACAGTTTTATGCACAATAGACAATTTGACTTATTTATTTAGTCGGAAAATGCTCTTCTGGCGGCGAAGTTATTGGCCTTTATCTTTGAAATTGTTCGAACATTCCCCACCACTTTCGTTTAAGAGATAGAGCAAAAAGTATTTAACGAAAACGAATCGAATTTACCTCAGCTTTACACTGACAATGTATCTAGCGATTACGCCCATGACGGTCATTTTGGAAACTTGAGAATAATTTCCAATATTTTCTCTTGGCCACTTCAGTCATATTTTTTTACCTCAAGTCCTAAGTCTTTCCTACATTTACTTTCCGAGTTATAGCCCTTCTTAACTGGCCACCCAGTACATTGATACTCTGAAAGTGACTTTATTTTATTTTGTAGAAAATCCAATCAGGCAAAATGTAATGATGAATATTTGATTCCATCAGACTTTATAAAACATGAGGAAGTTGATATTAAAAGTGATGAAGATGAAGAGGACATGTCAGAATCCAAGTAAGAAATTTAATATGATCATAAATTTAATGATTCGTGTTTTTAAAACTGCTACATATATTTTTTTTTAATTCAGAAATATTTTTAAACAATTTAATTTGAACGGTTTTTACTGCCAACTGTCACAAACCTTGTTTTTCTACCTTTCCGTTATGCTTTTAAATCATTTTATTATTCCTTTATTAAACTCAAACTGTAAATACATTTAGCTATGCATATTATATTCCATATGCTTGTCTAATGGAATTTTCTAACTAGATTTCTTTTGAATGTCTTTTGATAAATATATCTTTTGGTTTAGATATCCAGAAAAAAATCTTCAAGAGTTTACATTAAACTAAACAAGAGCAGGGAATAGTAATAGGGAGTATCGGCCCCTAAAAAAAAATCAAAATTGTCTATAACATTTTTATAATTAAAAAAAATCATGAAAGATCAATGTCGAAATAAATGAAAAGGTTAACGATAAAAATGAAATATAGATTGCCTCGTTTTTTTTGTCATATTTTTTTATGAACTATGTATATGGGATTTGTTACTTCCAATTAGATCAGAAAAAATTTCCCGAATTGAATGTATAATTTCTATATTTTGCTTTATCTCAGTCGGAGACGTTTTTACCTAATATAATAGATTAAAACAACAAGCACCCCAATCTTAGAGGCGCCAAATATTATTTACTCCCCATAAAAAAAAAACTTTTTGGAACATATTTAGATAAGGATTTATTAGGAAATGCAAGAAAATTTCATTCAAACATGATTTTGTTTTCTCGTTCAAACTTAAGATTACTTTAATTTTTCTCGCTTTACTTTGTCAATAAGAATTTTGTTTACTCTTGATCAGAAAGTATGTTTTAAATTTAAATTTGGATTGATAAAAGTGATTTAAACGAGGATTATCAGAGTAAGTGCATAATCCGAGGCATACCCCCGTGTGTAGAACTTATCTGCCCAAGAACCAGAAGAGGGTGATTTTCCTTTGTTGGTGATTATCGGAAGTAATTGCTTGTGCATAATAATCTGTAATTTTGCATGACAGCGATACCGATAAACTGCGTGAGTTTATTTTCATATTTTGGAGAAAGAGCCCGACACCGAAGGTGGAGGGCTCTTTTCCAAAATATGAAGATGACCGAATTAAGTTTTTCTAAGCGCACGCTCGAATGCAAAATTATCTGGTTATTTTGATGTACTAGTGTAATTCGGAGGAATTTTTCCCGAATAAGGATATGGTTTTAAAAAATACGTTTTTATTATTTTTTAATACAAAAACGTACATGTAACTCTAAACAAAATAAAGAGACTCAAAAATACAATTTTTTTTAATCCGAAACGAGACATTGTTAATAATATATTTTGACTTTACTTTGACGTTATTTATAAATTGTCGCTGTCATTATAAGTTTACAATGGAATTACCATAGATATGTACGATGCAATTATCGCCGTGCTCTTTCGGTTTCGACAGTGCAGTTATTTCGCGCTTTAGTTTTCCGATAAATGCACTCCCCTAATGGGATTTTTTATACATGAGGGAAATATTCTTATATTGGATTCGCATTGTAAACAGGGCAAGTTTATTCGTAGCATTTGAGTTGAACAATCAGGATTCGTAATATGACTTAGCGTCAGACCACAACTCGGACTCTAACAGAATGAGCTGGAAAATTGCGCATGTGCAGCAAAACCCATTATACCACTAAAGAAAGAAAGTTACAAAAAAGCCGTAGATTTTGAAGAGGCCAGATAGTGAAAAATTATTTAACAAACTTATATTAGAGGATAACATAACTAGGAATAATAAAATAATTTTTCCGACGGTATAGGAACAAAGTTTAATTTTAACAAATTACACTTTAAAACTAATAATCAATTACTTTTTTTTTTTTTTAGTTTAATTTCACTGTTTACTTTTTGTTGTCCCGTATGTATTTATTTATTTATGATATTTTATAATGTTTATATATATTATTATTGTTTATATCATTCTAATATATAATATATATACGTATGAACATAATACTTAATGGATTATAACTTAAACTATTAAAAATCGTTTTTTTATCCGATCGGACGAAAAACGACACCTTTCCGATGTGTTTTCTCACCGCAAAAGTCATGATTCCAGTATATTGTATTCGTTGCTTGGCAACATGCAGTAACTGTACAAGAATAGAAAATAACAGTCCGGGAATATAACATTCCCGTCCTAGGCCGGGAATGTAACATTTCTGTCATATTCAAACGCCTTGTTTGTCAGATCTGACGTCTATCAAAAGTAACATTTAGCTGTAGTTTCCGTAGCTACGTAATAAACTTTAAGCTCGCTCGACTCAAAACTGGATATTATGTTGAGTTTAAATTTAAAACACCGTTTTTATTTACAGTAATATTTTGCTCTATTTATATAAGTACGTATTCTAATTAATTTCGATCGGATAAAAAATAGTATGTGCAACTCGTAGGAAAAGCACATTCCTGGACTCCTGTGTTGCTGGCCTCGGCTGCGCCTCGTCCAGCAACTACCACAGTCGTCCAGGAATGTTTTGCTTTTCCTCCTAGTTACAGAATATACTATATTGTCACTTATTATTCGAAATGAAATGAGACTTGATCACGCCCATGGCCCAGCCATTTGGCAAAAAATTCTCTAGCCCGTAAAAATCCCTTAGTATATCAAATCAAGATATGCTTTAAGGTCATAAAAGTATACATTTTGTTGACCAAGCTTTACTACAACTAAAGTAATACAAATAGAACAAAAACAATGTAACCAACTATAAAATCATACATACTAGTATCATAAAATATTCGTCGACTTAGTAGTAGGCCATCCCAATAAGAAACCCCTTAACCTCATTTCTAAATCATTTTCCGCAAGTAAGTAAGTGTTCTTATGGTATGGTATGGTAACTTATTAAGAAATTTATCAAAAAATATATACATCTCAAAACTTAAAACTAAAGACATGCCACGAAACTAAAAAATACATATACTCTAGCAATAAAACAAAACCTACAGTAAACAAACAAAGGAGTCAAGAAACCTCTCCTCATAATACTCGCATAAGCTATCATAAGCCCTGGACACAGGTAAACTCTCCATAAATGGCCAAAATGTTAAAAAATTATACATGAAAATACAATTAAAATTAGAAAGTGTTTGTCGAGAACACGCAGATATTACAGTGGGCAGCTGTAGAATTTTCCAATTGAGTAGTAGTAAATCTTTCGAGGAACAAATCTGCCCCCGTTGTCAAGAACGATAAAATCTAAAAATGAAAATGGTTAGTAAATGGTGACTTTGACAAGATGACAATTATTATAATTTGTTGTGAAACGTTGAGTATTTCCCCTTTTCCGTTGATTTTTTCAGCTTCTTTAGGGTCACTTAACTAGCACTTGTGCTCTTTACACCCTGGAGCCAGAGCAAGCGGCTCTAATTATTGGAGAGAAAACCCAAACATTTGTAAGGTAAAACATGAATCCTCCACAACAATATAGAACATATTTACATTAGATTTTCGTGTCGAACTTGTGCAGTGAATTAATCCACTCCGATTGAAGCTGCTAGTAAATATTATTAAAGAATCCTAACTAATATTATAAATGCGAATAACTAATATTATAAATGCGAATATGTTTGTTTGTTTCTTACGCTTTCATGCATAAACTACTCAACCGATCATCATGAAATTTTGTACAGATATTTTCAAGAGTACAGTAAAGAACAAATGACACTTTTAGTTTTTACCCGCGGCTTCGCTTGCGTTTTATTTTTACGGTTAGTTTTAATCCTAGTTTTTTATTTTCTTGAGGTCATGAGTCATTTGACTGCTCACTAATTAATATGAAGTTAGTTAGCGAAAAAAGAAACTACCTTTTAAGTACAGTTTATTTAAGATGCGAAATGTGCCACTGCGTTACAACTCTAACATCAGATAATGAATCTGGCAATAAAGTAAATGTCAATTCTTCTTTTGTTTTGGGATCAATATCTACTGGCGTTGGTTACTTGCAAGTAAATGAACTTTCTTCCACCCTAAATATGCCACTAATGACAATGAATAATTTTAATAAGTATCACGAAAAAGTGGCTGATTTTATTAGAACATCAGCTTGGCAAAAGATGGAAGAAGCTGCAGCAGAGGAAGCAAAATTGGGTAGAAATACTGGGGACATTGACGTAAATGAAACACCGAATATAACTGTCGTTACAGACGGGGCATGGAGAAAACGATCGTGCAATGTCCATTGCTATAGCATGTTTGGAGTAGTAAGCACTTTTAAAAATTTTGTCATATACAAGGCGGTTCAAGTTTTTTTGGTAGCCACTAGCTCTGTTGATACGACAGAAATTTCGAGCAAAAATCAACACCTTTAAAAAGATAGAAATTAGATTAGCAGTTAAAAAATGGAGAACGAATACAATTTTAATTAAAACACCCATAAAAGATTATACGTAATTCAAAATGTTTATTTAATAAAAATAATAACTTTTATTCTTAATTATAACAGGTTGTGTTTTTGACTTTTAGTAAATAACATAGAATTTTAATTTTCTACATAATATAAAATTAAACTGGAAAATTTCCAAAAAAATGGTATTCAACAAAGTAACTAGTTTATGATTTACTCACATTTTCGCCGTGTTACCTTGTATTTACTTGAAAGACACTATTTTCTATCCGCCAATATTTCCTCATATCAATAAAAACCCCCTAGAAACGCGCTTTGTTTATTAAATAAATAAACACAAATTAAACCCGGCCCTGTAACACCATCCTCTTCCAAAATCAAATTATATTTCATACTCTCCTCCTTCGCTCTTCTATCACCCGCTTTACTGCATGTTTGGTGAAGGTCAAAAGCGTTCTGGTGACACCGTTGCCACATACGGCAAACCGCGTCTCCCTGCATTGGATTAGGCGCAAATCTAGAATTCGACCATGCGGTCCGGTGCACAGGCCTCTTAACATGCCTTTCAACTATCTTGGCTAAAGTCGGAATTAAGGATATCGGCCGAAACCTAGAGCGATCATCAGGATCTCCGCCCTTAAAAATTAGAACAACATTAGCTCTTTTAAGGCAATGGGGGAAAATGCCCGTTGTAAAGGGTTCATTAATGGCCTCCGCTAGTGCCAAAGGTGCGGAGTTAGGAAGTTAAATCAACACATTGAGTGACATGCCATCCCAGCCAGATGTAGTTGCATTCCTCATATCCGCGAAAATGCCTCGCACTTCGTCAACATCAGTGCGTCGAAAAAAGAATGATTCCCAGCCCGGCCGAAATACAATCGTGCAATAAAATCAGTTTAGCTGATCACACGACAAGCTAGGTCGACAGAAGACTCCATTCCGTCCCCTCAATTCATTGACAATCTTTCAGCTTTCCTTCGGTTTGTTTTGCTATTGTTTTTCTATATATGCCCCTATACTTACGGTAATATTTCATAAAAGCCATCAAACAAGCAGTACTTACGTATTTTACGCAAAAAACGCATGTTTCTTGCAGACACTTTTAAACCTTTAGTAATCCGAGATTTTCGATTCCTTTTTTCCGTTAGTCAGTAATGGTAGCACTAAAATTGGTTATACGCGTTGGATCCCCCACATGCATGGTCATATTAAATGATACCAACAGATTCGAGACCAAGAGGAAGTCAGGGTGATTTTTTATTCATAAAAATATATACCTAATAATGTACACTTAAAATCGTGTAGTGTAGATAAAAGTTAAATGTCATTAATTTTCTAAATAAATTCTTTGAAGTTTGAGACCAATTTTGTGAAAATCTGCTGACTGGTTTTTGAGAAAATCGATTTTTATAGATCGGTTTTATAGCTATATGAGCATGCCCAACAAGAAGTTCAAGATTAAGCTTTCGGTTGTCGATACTAGAAGAGCTGATTGTGATTGGGCGGATCTGTTCTGCTGACACATCAAGTATTAAAACCGGCTGACGTCATAAGATGCACTTTGTGTGTGCCATTCTAAGCCATTCTGCTTCAAAATTAAATGCAGACAGTTTCTTTATCCGCCTGTAATAAGAGATGGCGCGGAAATAGTCTATGCGAGAATTTATTGGCCCTATATGATTATCATGTATTGAGTAATAACACAGGAGCGTGGAATAATTAATATAATGATAATTAAATCGATAGATTTGCAAATGTGTTCAAATGGTTTTAAAAAATAGTAAACAATAAAGATATTATTTATCTTGGCTTCAAGGAAGTCGTACACTATTTGGTTAAAATGAATGCCTATAGCATATTTTCTTATTTTTAATTTTCTAAACCAGCCACGTCTCCTTATTGATATTTTTTTTCAGGTTTAACTACGAACGGTTCCATAAACCCGAGGATCAAGTTACTCTGCATACATGTCCTGGAAGTCCTAACAATATTGACCAGAAAACTAATTGGAAGCAAAATGATACATATCAGGTAGAAGAAGTGTTCTTAAAAGCGTCTTTTAAGGGTTCCTATGAAACCTCAAAGAATGAAATACTGATAAATCATTCTAAGAGGCATCAAAGCGAAAACAGGATGAGTTGGCATAAATGTCCAGAGTGTCCCTATAAAACTATAACAAAGAGTAGTATATCAAGGCATGCTATAATTCATAAGCCTGTTGATCAAATTGAGTGGTTTCGCTGTTTAGAATGTTCGTTTAAAACAAAGCATAAAGGAAGTCTAAAAGACCATGCAAATAGCCATAGAACTGCCGATCAACATAATTTGGACTGGTTGCAGTGTTCAGATTGTTCATATAGAACCCTTCAAAAGAGCCTTTTTAAGAGGCACCAGATTAAGCATCAAGGCGAAAATGCAAATGGTTGGCATAGATGTTTAGAGTGTCCCTATAAAACAGTAAATAAAAATGATTTATCAAAGCATACCATAATTCATAAGCCTGCTGATCAAATTCAGTGGTTTCACTGTTTAGATTGTCCGTTTAAAACAAAACGTAAAAAAACTCTAAAATGCCATTTAAATACGTTCCATCAAGAGAAAGAAGCAAAAAGTTATTTTAAATGCCCAGAGTGTCCCTATACAACAATTCACAAAGGTAATATACGGGCGCATACCATAATTCATAAGCCTGCTAATCAAACTCAGTGGTTTCCCTGTTTACATTGTTCTTTTAAAACAAAGCATAAAAATTCTCTCAAAGTCCATTTAAATACATTCCATCAAGAGAAAGAAGCAAAAAGTTATTTTAAATGTCCAGAGTGTCCCTATACAACAATAAGAAAGAGTCATTTATCAGCGCATACCATAATTCATAAGCCTCCTAATCAAACTCAGTGGTTTCACTGTTTACATTGCTCTTTTAAAACAAAGAGGAAAGGTGTTCTAAAACGCCATTTAAATACACTGCATAGAAAATGAAAAAGGTTGGTATTGTCCCTTTAAAACAACTTCTGTTCAAATCCAGTGGTTTGTATGTTCATCATGTTCTCTTAAAACATCTCGAAAATGTTCACTAAAGAAACACCAATTGAAGCATAGAAAATCTGATTTTAAAAAAAATAATAATCATTTATTTGTTGCTGTATAATCATACAAAGTAGATATACAATTACACCTCATGTAGAGGTGACGAACGTGTCACACAATTTAAAATCATTACTCTTACCATTAAAATCACAATTTAATAAAATAAATACACTTACAATTACAAACAGATTTCAAACCTTCACGATCGAATCGAAATACTCTCACAAAGTAAAAGAGATTTTCCAGTAAAAGCTTTTTCACAAAAACAATATGTGGCAAAGTCCCGACATCAATAGGTACTTTATTTCATATTTTGAGGATACTACAGTGTACATTTCTTTGTACTTAGGTGTATTTTGTATTTGGCACCCAAAAATTGTATTTTGTTCTAGTATTATATGTTGTGTCTTTATATTATTAATAAATAATGATTTATTCTTACAAACAAATTTTATTTACTCCAAGATATACATGTTTACAACTGTCACTAGTTTTTATCCCCAAAGACTGGCCTGCAGCTATCCCTCTGATCCATCCCAAATATTATTTTCAACCGCCTCTTTTGCAGTATATGCACTTCCTACATCCACTGAATTCACCCAAAAAATAATGCCATATCTTTCCCTTGACATTGTACGTTCTTCTTGCTCTCCAGATGACAAGGCTGATAAGTTTATTATTCGCACTATTGTTGGTGCTATGTACTCGTCGTTTTCAGAGAAAAGAAAGATGGTTAAAGTAGGCCAGCAGATCACGTGGTTTAACAACAATATTAGACAAATGCGGGAAACTCTTAAATTCCTAAATGACCTCTACATAGATCATCAGTCTGTGAGGGTAGCATCCCAGATAACGCAGTGTGGTAGATACAGAGAAGCAGTTTGTATAGCTAAGAAAGAGGCCAATTCGGATTTAATTCGAAGCTCGGACAACCGTGTTGAAGCAGCTTGCAAGATTGTCAATGAGAGTAGCGGTGCAGCACAAAAACTGCACCATATCAGCTACAGATTAAGAGATTCTCACATTGAGGCTGACTTTTTTTTGCAACAACTGGAAGGAAGTATCGGTTCCTGTGGAGGGATATTCCTTCTCCGAGGTAACATTTATCCAGGTTCGTGATGCAATAGAAACGTCGAAAGTTTTGAACCCCTTCGAAAAAAATGGAGCTTTTTGCACATAACTACGTATACCTTTATAAATTTACGTGAAATGTCGCGGTCTTTTAAAAAGGGATCGGTCATTTCGTGAAAAAATGGTAATTACTGAATTTGATTCAAAAATCATTTTTAAATACAGTTTTTCCAAATTTTCAAGAGAACGGTTGATCTGAATTGAAAAGTGTATTAGACAAGAATTGTAGATCTGGTAATTTTACATATTTTTGGTATTTGCTTTATGTCTAACCGTTTTTGAGAAAAACGACTATGAATCCAATTTTGGGAATAAAAATTTATTTTTCTGAAATTTTCGGGTAATCGCTGACCTGAAATGAAAAGTTTGCACAAGCAAAACGTAGGTCATCTAAAAAGTAAATTTTTTCTTAATACGTTTCGATGTGTACTAATAGTTTCGGAAATATTATACATTATTAAATTTGTTCAAGGTCCTGTATCGTACAATGCGTTCGAAGGTTATGAAAAACCTGTAACTTCCTTGACATCATCTAGTAGATTTTCGAAATCTACGTAAATTTTCGAATCTCTCATGTAGGTGCCGTGCGTTTCGCATGAACATGACCGGAAACGTTTGATTTAGCCTTTTCTCACCCTAAATATGCGAAATAACGCATGTCCACATTTTATAAGCAAGACGTCGAAAGTTTCGAACCCATTCGAAAGAATTGAAGCTTTTTGCGCATAACTACGTATACCTTTGTACGTGAAATGTCGCGGTCTTTTAAAAAGAGATCGGTCATTTCGTGAAAAAATGGCAATTACTGAATTTGATTCAAAAATCATTTTTAAATACATTTTTTCCGAATTTACAAGAGAATGGTTGATCTGACATGAAAAGTATATCAGATAAGAATTATAGATCTTCATGTCTAACCGTTTGTGAGTAAGCGACTATAAAACCAATTTTGGGAATAAAAATGTATTTTTTCTACAGCCGCGCGCAAAATAACTAAATACTAAATTCAAATGAAATCGCAAAATCAACTAATGCCGTGGATCCTTATTTTGCGCTCTAGCGCGAACATGGAAAAGGAAATTCTCGCTTTTTCCGTCTAGTGTGCTGAATGGTCATGGAAACCGAAGATAAATAAATGACAGTCGTGCGTTTGTTACAGTTTGTTGCTGGCAATCCTGTTCTAAATATGCCCGAAGCCCGAACATAATATGTCAAAACTGACAGTCATTCGCAAATTTCAGAATAAGTATAGAGAAATATGTGCATTTAATTTAAAAAAATGCGGCTGTAGAAAAAGTTATGTGTGTTTTACGAGCGCAAAGTAAGATTGCCGTTTTCGAACGATTACTGCGCTCCGTTACGCGTCGCGCAGTAACATTCTTTCTCAAGCGGCAATCCGTTACTTTGCGCTCTAAATACACAAATAACTATTTCTGAAATTTTCGGGTAATCGCTGATCTGAAATGAAAAGTTTGCACAAGCAAAACGTAGGTCATCTAGAAAGTTAACTTTTTTCTTCAATACGTTTAGAAGTGGCACTAATAGGATTGGATTCATAGTCGTTTTTCTCACAAACGGTTAGGCATAAAGCAAATAAGTATATGCTAAAAATGTGTAAAGTTACAATATCTACAATTCTTGTCTGACAAACTTTTCATATCAGATCAACCGTTTTCTTGTAAATTCGAAAAAATTTTATTTAAACATGATTTGTTAATGAAATTGGGTAATTACCACTTTTTCACGAAATGACCGAACCCTTTTTTAAAGACCGCAACATTTCACGTAAATTATAAAGGTATACGTAGTTATGGCAAATAGCTTAAATTTTTTCGAATGGGTTAGAAAATTTCGACGTCTTGCTTATAAAACGTGGAAATGCGGTATTTCGCATATTTAGGTTGGAAAAACGCTAAATCAAACGTTTCCGGTCATTTTCATGGGAAACGCATTTAACCTACATGAGAGACTCGAAATTTTACGTAGATTTCGAAAATCTATCAGTTGATGTCAAGGAAGTTACAGATTTTTCTTAACCTTCGAACAT
>MU186712.1:0-10633 GCA_016904865.1 Pissodes strobi | reverse complement strand
CGAAAATCTATCAAATGATGTCAAGGAAGTTACATGTTTTTTTACATAAATTTTTAAAGGTATACGTAACGCGCAAAAGCTTCAATTCTTTCGAATGGGTTCGAAACTTTCGACGTCCTTCTTATAAAAAGTGGAAATGCGTTATTTCGCATATTTGGGCTGAGAAAACGCTAAATCCGACGTTTCCGGTCATTTTCATGCGAAACGCATAGATTCGAAATTTTACGTAGATTTCAAAAATCTATTAGCTGATGTTACTTCTTAACCTTGAACATATTGTACCATACAGGATCATTAACAAAGGGCAATATTTCCGACACTATTAGCGCCACATCGAAACATTAAAGAAAAAAGTTAACTTTTTAGATGACCTACGTTTTGCTTGTGCAAACTTTTCATGTCAGATCAGCGGTGTTATTCCCAAAATTTAATTCATAGTAATTTTTCTCACAAACGGTTACACATAAAGCAAATAAGTATATACCAAAAATGTGTAAAATTACCAGATCTACTATTCTTGTCTAATACACTTTTCATTTCAGGTTAACCGTTCTCTTGAAAATTTGGAGAAAATGTCTTTAAAAATGATTTTTGAATCAAATTCAGTAATTGCCATTTTTTCACGATATGACCTATCCCTTTTTAAAAGACCGCGTCATTTCGCGTAAATTTATAAAGGTATACGTAGTATGCGCAAAAAGCTTCAATTCTTTCGAATGAGTTCGAAACTTTCGACGTCTTGCTTATAAAAAGTGGAAATGCGTTATTTCGCATATTTAGGCTGAGAAAACGCTAAAACCGACGTTTCCGGTCATTTTCATGCGAAACGCATGTAGCCTACATGAGACTCGAAATTTTAAGTAGATTTCGAAAATCTATTACATTTTATGATGTCAAGGAAGTTACAGGTTTTTCATAACCTTCGAACATATGTGCGATACAGGACCTTGAACAAAATTAATAGTGTAATATTTCCGAAACTATTAGTGCCACATCGAAACGTATTGAAGAAAAACTGTTACTTTCTAGATAACCTATGTTTTGCTTGTGCACTTCAGCGGTTACCCGAGAATTTCAGAAAAATACATTTTATTCCCAAAATTGGATTCATAGTCGTTTTTCTCACAAACGGTTAGACGCAAAGCAAATAAGTATTTAACAAGGATATGTAAAATTATCAGATCTACAATTCTTGTCTGATACACTTTTCATGTCAGATCAGCCGTTTTGTTGTAAATTGGATTCAAAAATCATTTTGAAATACAGTTTTTCCGAATTTACAAGAGAACGTTTGATCTGACATGATAAGTGTATTAAACAAGAATTGTAGATCTGGTAATTTTACATACTTTTGGTATATACTTATTTGCTTTATGTCTAACCGTTGGTGAGAAAATCGACTATGAATCCAATTTTGGTAATAAATGTGTTTTTCTGAAATTCTCGGGTAATCGCTGATCAGAAATGAAAAGTTTGCACAAGCAAAACATAGGTCATATAGAAAGTAATAGTTTCGGAAATATACTTTATTAATTTTGTTCAATGTCCTGTATCGTACAATATGTTCGAAGGTTATGAAAAACTAGTAACTTCCTTGAAATCATTTGATAGATTTTCTAAATCTACTTAAAATTTCAAATCTCTCTGTAGGCTACATGCGTTTCGCATGAAAATGACCAGAAACGTCGGATTTAGCGTTTTCTCAGCCTAAATATGCGAAATAACGCATTTCCACTTTTTATAAGCAAGACGTCGAAAGTTTCGAACTCATTCGAAAGAATTGTAGCTTTTTGCGCATAACTACGTATACGTGACTGCCAAATTTACGTGAAATGTGGCGGTCTTTTAAAAAGGGATCGGTCATTTCGTGAAAAAAATGGTAATTACTGAATTTGATTTAAAAATCATTTTTAAATACAGTTTTTCCAAATTTTCAAGAGAACCGTTGATCTGAAATGAAAAGTGTATTAAACAAGAATTGTAGATCTGGTAACTTTACACATTTTTGGTATTTACTTATTTGCTATATGTCTAACCGTTTGCGAGAAAAACGTCTATGAATCCAATTTTGGGAATATAAATTTATTTTTCTGAAATTTTTTGGTAATTGCTGATTTGAAATGAAATTTTGCACAAGCAAAACGTAGGTCATCTAAAAAAGTTAACTTTTTTCTTTAATAAGTTTCGATGTGACGCTAATAGTTTCGGAAATATTGCCCTTTATTAATATGTTCGAAGGTTTAGAAAAATCTGTAACTTCCTTGACATCAGCTAATAGATTTTCGAAATCTACGTAAAATTTCGAATCTCTCATGTAGTTCGCATGGGCGTTTCGCATGAAAATGACCGGAAACGTCTTCTCAGCCTAAAAATGCGAAATAACGCATTTCCACGTTTTAAATGCAAGTAGTCGAAAGTTTCGAACCCATTCGAAAGAATTGATGCTTTTTGGGCATAACTACGTATACCTTTATAAATTTACGTGATATGTCGCGGTCTTTTAAAAAGGGAGCGGTCATTGTGAGAAAAACGAATGAATCCAATTTTGGCAATAAAAATGTATTTTTCTGATATTTTCGGGTAATCGCTGATCCGAAATGAAAAGTTTGCACAAGCAAAACGTAGAAGAAGTTAACTTTTTTCTTTAATACGTTTCGATGTGGACTAATAGTTTCGGAAATATTTCACATTATTAATTTTGATCAAGGTCCTGTATCGTATAATATGTTCGAAGATTATGAAAAACCGTAACTTCCTTGACATCAGCTAATAGATTTTCGAAATCTACCTAAAATGTCGAATCACTCATGTAGGTGCCTTGCGTTTCGCATGAAAATTACCACAAATGTCTGATTTAGCGTTTTCTCAGCCTAAATATATATAACGCATTTCCACGTTTTATAAGCAAGACGTCGAAAGTTTAGAACCCATTCGAAAGAATTGAAGCTTTTTGCGCATAACTACACATACCTTTATAAATTTACGTGAAATGTCGCAGTCTTTTAAAAAGGGATCGGTCATTTCGTGAAAAAAATGGTAGTTACTCAATTGGATTCAAAAATCATTTTTAAATACAGTTTGTCCAAATTTTCAATAGAACGGTTGATCTGAAATGAAAAGTGTTTTAGACAAAAATTGTAGATCTGGTAATTTTACATACTTTTGGTAAATACTTATTTGCTTTATGTCTAACCGTTTGTGAGAAAAACCACTGGATGATAACCAAATATTGATTCTTGTTTTGAATATTCAATCACTTCGTAACAAGGTTGACGAATTATCTGTATTTCTGGATGCTCAAAGCAATCCCTCTCTTGTATTGATCACTGAGCACTGGTTGAAACGGGTTATCTCCAGAGTTACTTTGTAGCTTCTTTGTTTTGTAGAGAAAATGGCTATGGGGGTACAATGATTTTAATCAACAAAAAATTCTCTAATACATTTACACTCACCATTATCAGTCAGTATGATTACATGATTAGGGAGGGCGAGTTTGAATTTTGCGTTGTTTATAACGAAGTCAATAACTTATATATAATTTGTATTTACAGACCTCCTAAGAGCTCTACGGTAGAATTTCTGGTGAGTCTGGAAACTTTATTGTCCTCCTTTCCATTGAGTGCCAAACTTATTTTAGCTGGGGACCTTAACATGAATTTTGACGATAAGAACTTGATATGCGTGCAAAGTCTTTCAAACATGTTTGATTCTTTTAACTTAAAAATGCTAATTAATGAACCCACCCATATAACTAATTTGTCAAGCTCACTTATAGATTACTTTTGCATAAATTTTCATGAGCAATGTTTAGGCAGTGTGTCTGTGATATCATCTGGACTCTCTGATCATGAGGCAGTATTGGTGGACATAAGCCTAAATTTACAAAGGGGGAAGGTCATTGGAAAATATGGTAGAATTTTCAGTAAGAAAAATTTTGATAAGTTTAGACAAGAAGTAAGCAGAATAAATTGGGAATTTGCTATTAATCTTGGTGATCCGCTAAATGCCTTTAATGAGCGCATTATTACATTATTTAATGAAATCTTTCCTTTGAAAAAACTTAAAAGAAAAAATAAAAAAACGTGGATAACAAATGGTATAAGAAACTCCTCCAGAAATTTAAGATTTCTTCATTCAGTAAGAAAACACATACCCACTCCATTTGTAATACAATATTTTAATAGATTTAAAAGTATTTATCGCCGTGTAGTAAAGAAAGCAAAGGAAATGCATTACACAAGTAAGATAAGTAAATCTAAAAATAAAATAAAAGAAAGTTGGCATATTGTTAATAATCTAAGAGGGAAGCCCAGTTCGCATCTGGAAAATCAAGCACTCGATCCCAATATTTTTAACCAGTTCTACTGCACTATGGCTCAGAACATAGTTTCAAATTTAAAACCTTCCGTTGATCCTTTGTTTTTTCTTAGAGATGTTTCTGTTCCGGATACTTTTTATTTTAGTGACACTGATGTTCTGGAGGTGAAGGGTATATTCTGTGATATTAAAAACAAGACTTCTGCAGGCATAGATGATATACCTTTAACGATATATGCAAACTTACCGGACGATGTTTTGGAAGTTCTGGTGTCAATTATAAATAGTTCATTTGAAAAAGGTTTATTTCCAGAAAGTTTGAAGACCGCAGTAGTAAGACCTCTTTATAAGGGTGGGGAAATGGATCTTCCCACTAACTATAGACCTATATCATTGTTACCAACGTTATCAAAATTAATTGAAAAAATGGTTAAGAAGCGTGTATTGAATTTTCTTAATAAGCATAATATATTGAACCGCTTCCAATTTGGTTTTGTGAATCTGAATAGTACAACTGATGCAATGTTTAACTTTCTTGAACAGCTGTATTTGGGGCTCAATGGGGATGAGGTGGCCGCGGCAGTGTTTTGCGACTTTTCAAAGGCGTTTGATTGTGTCGATCGTGAAGTATTGCTGCGGAAACTTTATATTTATGGATTCAGAGGTGTTTCTCTGGAATGGTTTAGAGCATACCTTTTTCACAGAACTCAAGTTGTTAGGTGTCAGGGGGAAACATCAGATATATTGGCCAATGATTCTGGGGTGCCTCAGGGCTCAGTTCTCGGACCTTTGCTCTTTTTAATATATGTTAATGATATTACTTCCATTGATATAAGTGGAAGCTTTACATTGTTCGCTGATGACACGACAATATTGTGGGTAGGGAAGAGTGAAATGGAATTAAATAGTAGAGTTTCGAAAGATTTGACTGAGGTAAAAAGATGGTGTGATGCAAACTGCTTGTCTTTGAATGTGAAAAAAACGAGTATCTTGTCCTTCAAATGCTCCATTAAGAATTTAATGTTACATGACCAGATGGTCGAGAATCAAATGACAACAAGATTTTTGGGCATCTATATTGATAGTAAATTAAAGTTTTCAACCCATATTGAATGTTTAAGCAAAAAACTGTCTTCTGCTTGTTACGCGGTAAGAGTGGTTTCAAATAACTTGGGGCATTTAGTGGCTAAAACAGTTTATTTCTCACTAGTGGAATCAAATCTTACATATGGTATTCCGTTTTGGGGTTTTGCCTCACAAAGCCTCCTTAATTCAATTTTTATACTCCAAAAAAGAGCTCTGAGATATTTGTGTAATGTGGGACCGAGGGAGTCATGTAAACCTCTTTTTATTAGAGAAAAAATCTTGTCTCTTGTGTGTATTTTTATTCTTGAAACTGTTTGTATGGTACACAAAAAATATAATAGCTCTGGGAATATACGCGCCTACAATACTCGCAACGAAGGTGAATTAAGATTGCCAATACCAAGTTCCGCCTTAACAAAAAAATCTTTAATTTATGAAAGCTTAAAAATATATAACCACCTCCCAAGAGAATACCGAGCCATGGATAACTTTAAGACGTTTAGACGTAGTGTAAAAGTATATTTGCAGGATAAAGCCTTTTATTGTTTGGATGAGTATTACAACTATTAGCGTATTTGTTCTGTATGTCTTAGGATTGTATTTTTTTGATCATTGCTTGTTTTCGTTTTGTATCTCTTTCATGTTTCTATTTTTGATCACTACTTGTCTTAACTGTGCATAGTTACATGTAATCTTACTTTGACCGTTTTTATTTTTTATATTGTTTTGACAAATGAATTGTATTGACACTGTTATTATTATGATATTAATATGACATAAACACGTTTTAATTGTTTGTGAAATTATATATTGTGTATATTGTATTTAGCTTTGTAAATGAGAACAATGTTCTTTTTATAATAAAGCATATTTTGAATTTGAATCCAATTTTGGCAATAAAAATGTATTTTTCTGAAATTTTCGGGTAATCGCTGATTTGAAATGTGAAGTTTGCACAAGCAAAACGTAGATCATCTAAGAAGTTAACTTTTTTCTTTAATACGTTTCGATGTGGACTAATAGTTTCGGAAATATTTCACATTATTAATTTTGTTCAAGGTCCTAACCCATTCGAAAGAATTCATGCTATTTGCGTATAGCTACGTATGTCTTTATAAATTTACCTGAAATGTCGCGGTCTTTTAAAAAGGGATCTCTTTTAGTGAAAAAATGATATTACTCAATTGGATTAAAAAATCATTTTTAAAGACAGTTTTCCCGAATTTACAAGAGAACGGTTGATCTGACATGAAAAGTGTATCAGACAAGAATTGCAGATACGGTAATTTTACATATTTTTGGTATACTTATTTGCTTTATGTCTAACCGTTTGTGAGAAAAACGACAATGAATCCAATGTTGGGAATAAAAATGTATTTTTCTGAAATTCTCGGGTAATCGCTGATCTGAAATGAAAAGTTTGCACAAGCAACACGTAGGTCATCTAAAAAGTTAACTTTTTTCTTTAATACCTTTCGATGTGGCACTAATAGTTTCGGAAATATTACACTTTGTTTTGTTCAACGTCCTGTATCGTACAATATGTTCGAAGGTTAAGAAAAACCTGTAAGTTCCTTGACATCAGCTAATAGATTTTTGAAATCTACGTAAGATTTCGAAACTCATGTAGGTGCCATGCATTTCGCATGAAAGAATAACGCATTTCCACGTTTTATAAGCAAGACGCCGACAGTTTCGAACCCATTCGCAAGAATTTAAGATTTTTGCGCATAACTACGTATACCTTTATAAATTTACGCGAAATGTCGCGGTCTTTTAAAAAGGTATCGGTCATTTCGTGAAAAAATGGTAATTACTCAATTGAATTAAAAAATCATTTTTAGACAGTTTTTCCGCATTTACAAGAGAACGGTTGATCTGACATGAAAAGTGTACTAGACAACAATTGTAGATCTGGTAATTTTACACATATTTGGTATATACTTATTTGCTTTATGTCTAACAGTTTGTGAGAAAAACGACTATGAATCCAATTTTGGGAATAAAAATGTATTTTTCTGAAATTCTCGAGTAATTGATGATCTGAGATGAAAAGTTTGCACAAACAACACGTAGGTCATCTAAAAAGTAAACTTTTTTCTTTAATACGTTTCGATGTGGACTAATAGTTTCGGAAATATTACACATTATTAATTTTGTTCAAGGTCCTCTATAGTACAATATGTTCGAAGGTTATGAAAAACCTGTAACTGCCTTGACATCAGCTAAAGGTTTTCGAAATCTGCGTAAAATTTTCAATTTCTCATGTAGGTGCCGTGCGTTTTGCATGAAAATTACCGTAAACGTTTGATTTAGCGTTTTCTCAGACCATATGTGAGAAATAACGCATTTACACGTTTTATAGGCAAGGTGTCGAAAATTGAAGCTTTTTGAGCTTAACTACGTATACCTTTATAAATTTACGTGAAATGTCGCGGTCTTTTGAAAAGGGATCGGTATTTTCGTGAAAACATGGTAATTACTCAATTGGATTCAAAAATCATTTGTAGATACAGTTTTTCCGAATTTACAAGAGAACGGTTGATCTGACATGAAAAGTCTATCAGACAAGAATTGTAGATCTGAAAAACGACTATGAATTTTGGAGTAATCGCTGATCTGAAATGAAATTATGCACAAGCAATACGTAGATCATCTAAAAAGTTAACTTTTTTCTTTAATAAGTTTCGATGTGACGCTAATAGTTTCGGAAATATTGCCCTTTATTAATTTTTTTTCAAGGTCCTATAGCGTACAATATGTTCGAAGGTTAAGAAAAAAACCTGTAATTTCCTTGACCTCATTTGATAGATTTTCGAAATCTACGTAAAATTTTAAGTCTCATGTAGGTGCCATGCGTTTCGCGTGAAAATGTCCGGAAACGTCTGATTTAGCGTTTTCTCAACCTAGATATGCGAAATAACGCATTTCCACGTTTTATAAGCAAGACGTCGAAAGTTTCGAACCCATTCGAAAGAATTCAAGCTTTTTGCGTATAACAACGTATACCTTTATAAATATACGTGAAATGTGGTCTTTTAAATAGGGATCGGTCATTTCGTGAAAAAATGGTAATTACTGAATTTGATTCAAAAATCATTTTTAAATACTTTTCTAAATTTTGAATTTGAAATGAAAAGTGTATTAGACAAGAATTGTAGATCTGGTAATTTTACTTATTTTTGGTTTTTGCTTTATGTCTAACCGTTTGTGAGAAAAACGACTATGAATCTAATTTTGGGAATAAAAATGTATTTTTCTGAAATTTTCGGGTAATCGCTGATCTGAAATGTAAAGTTTGCACAAGCAAAACGTAGGTCATCTAAAAAGTTAACTTTTTTCTTTAATAAGTTTCGATTTGGCACTAATAGTTTCGGAATTATTGCCCTTTATTAATTTTGTTCAAGGTCCTGTATGTTCGAAGGTTAAGAAAAACCTGTAACTTCCTTGACATCAGCCAATAGATTTTCGAAATCTAGGTAAAATTTCGAATCTCTCATGCAGGTGCCATACGTTTCGCATGAAAATGACCGGAAAGGTCTGATTTAGCGTTTTCTCAGCCTTAATTGAATCTTTTTGCGCATAACTACGTATACCTTTATAAATTTACGTGAAATGTCGCGGTCTTTTAAAGAGGGACCGGTCATTTCGTGAAAAAATGCTAATTACTCAATTGGATTCAAAAATCATTTTTAAATACAGTTTTTCCAAATTTTCAAGAGAACGGTTGATCTGAAATGAAAAGTTTATTAGACAAGAATTGTAGATCTGGTAATTTTACATATTTTTGGTATATACTTATTTGCTTTATGTCTAACCATTTGTGAGAAAAACGACTATGAATCCAATTTTGGGAATAAAAATGTATTTTTCTGAAATTTTCGTGTAAACGCTGATATGTAATGTAGTTTGTTCAAGCAAAACGTAGGTCATCTAAAAAGTAAACTTTTTTCTTTAATAAATTTCGCTACTAGTTTCGGAAATATTGCCCGTTATTAATTTTGTTCAAGGTCCTGTATCGTACAATATGTTCGAAGGTTAAGAAAAAACCTGTAATTTCCTTGACCTCATTTGATAGATTTTCGAAATCTACGTAAAATTTCAAGTTTCATGTAGGTGCCATGCGTTTCGCGTGTAAATGTCCGGAAACGTCTGATTTAGCGTTTTCTCCACCTAGACATGCGAAATAACGCATTTCCACTTTTTATAAGCAAGACGTCGAAATTTTCGAACGCCCCGACGTTTGCACAAGCATAACGTAGGTCATCTAAAAAGTAAACTTTTTTCTCTAATACGTTTCGATGTGGACTAATAGTTTCTGAAATATTACGCATTATTAATTTTGTTCAACTAAAACCCTTGTAGATGTCAGTGGCTATTTTCGCGGCCAACATGACGGTGCCATGTTGCCCGCGAAAGCCAAATTGCTCGTTCGGAAGTATATTGAGCTCTTCTACTATCCTGTTAACCCTCCACAAGATAAGCCTTTCAGCTACCTTCCCGAGGGTGCTCAACAGGGATATAGGGCGGTAAGAGATGGCAGGGTTGGGTCTTTTCCCGGTTTAGGGAAATGAATGACGCACGCTTCCTTCCAGGATCGAGGGAAATGTTGCAGTCGGATTACCGCGTTAACTATATGCATTAGCTGGATAAGTGTTTTCTTGGGTAAGTTTTTCAGTACTATATTCGGAATGTTGTCCGGGCCGGGAGCTTTATTTCTTGGAAGGTGACTGAGTATTTTGCGGATTTCCGCTGGCGTTCATATAACAAACGCGTAGCCTAATATAAAGAATGTTCTTATTAACAATAAGAGGATAATAAGAACATCGTGGTGGGTTAATAAGAACTTAGATGGTGTCATTGTCTTAAATAGGATTATTCAGACCATGGGATTTTTTTTTTGGCTCAAATCATATTATCTTGCAGTTTTACGGATACTTTCATATTACGCTTATGTCTTAAAACCATCAAATTTTTAAAACTATCATTACCCCAGGCTCCTATACCTAAAAACATTTTTTTACATAAACAAAGTTGACAAAGTTATTTTCTTTGCTTTGCTCTACCCATCCACTTTTTGATGCTTGTTTCAATGTCCTTTTTAGTGGATCCTTAAATTGTTAGAAAACAGCATCTGAAAAAAGATATAAAATAGTAATTAATATCAATAGGTATATAGGCTGATAAGTGGCAAATAAAATATAAGGCTTTTGTTTGTGTATAATAAAAG
>MU186711.1:63870-85308 GCA_016904865.1 Pissodes strobi | reverse complement strand
TTTTCTTATTTAAGCCTGTGTAATATTCGATACTAAGATTTAAGATTCAAAACTAATCGCTAATTTACATCAAAAATAATGTTAATGAGATCTAACTATCTGTCTAGGTTTAGAAGTTATCAAACTCTACCATTGGTAATTATTTTGAACACATCCCTTTTTTTGTAAGCCAGTTTATTTATTACTTGAATTATTTCCGTGACGGTAATTCGGATGGTGAATGCAAGTTTTTGTTATCTAATGTCCTCTTACAGTAGAATATTTCACAATTTTTTCAGAAGTACGGTGCTAAATTATGTCCTTGACATTAAGTCCCGTTGTGAAGTCAGATTTGTGTTAGGGCTTCTCTTGTTCACTTCACACACTGGAATTTAGTTGAAAACCGATATTTTTGAATTATTATCTAATGGCAAAATCAGATTTTTGCAAGCCATTTTGGTTTAGAAATATTTTAAAATTTCATCATAATCCACAGATTAAAGTAGTCGTTAGCCTAATTCCCTTTTTTTCAGGCCGACGGAAGTTCCACACAGTCAATCCAAAAATAATCACACTTTCGACACCAAATATTATGATGTCTCCTTGAATATATGTTTTGACAAATTGCAACATTTAAATTTTAGATAATAACTGTACTACATAGAAAACAGAGCAACAACTTATTCGCTAGGCGCTAGACAGATGAGCTTATATGTCGTAACAAAATATTTTATAACGACTAGTATAATAATTATCAAATTCTTTAAAGAATTTTTTTTGACACAAGGAACCTTTTTAATTATCACATTAAACAAAATATTATATTTTTAGGGATTAACAAGGTCAGAACATTTTGGTTTCATATGCAGGGAAAATGTTAATGGGCTACAAACTTTTATGGGATTCATTTTTAAATGTGAGTCGGCCTCGATAGCAACGGATGCAGTAGCAGGTAATAATCCTTTATACAATATTAAAGTATCACAAAGATAAGAATCATCGATATATTATTATACCATGCGTCAACGGGGAACGAGCGAATCTCCAAAGTGTGATAAGTGTGACGGGGTAGTATGTCAAATTAATCTGTATTAAATTTCATTATTTCTAACAGTCTCCTAAATACCTGAAAAAAACTTTTTCTTTTGTAAAATAGATCACTTAATATCTCTAAAATAGAGCACTTAAAAACATATGTTTATTCAAAGTTTTTCTCTCGAAAATATCTGACGAATCGCTCCCGAAATTTTGTCGACGTACTTAAGGACGAAAGGAATAACGTTTATTATGATAAAGAATCACAACATATCAATTTAATGCAGTCGCTATATATTTTGTACAGGATGTTCCAACGAGGACTGAACAGGGGCTTATTTTTAACCTTTCCTGTATTTTTAAAACTAACCATAATAGCCATTCGATGTATTTGTTTCTGTAGAATTCAAAAATTGAACCAAAAAACATTTGAACCAAAAACAAAAGACTTACGCCATTGATGAACTGTTTTTAAATGGAACACCCTGTATATTACTACATTTTTAGACTCTCTAGAGAGATCTAAACACATTTCGTGTATAATATCCTATATCTATCTTTAGCCGTTTACGAAATATTGACAGTTGAAAGTCGGGCATTTTGATACTTGCGGGCTCTAAAATCTAAGCCGGTTCGCACATTCCTATCTTAGATTTTCATAAGCTATAGAATGACAGTAACTTTGAATTTAACCGGAGGTTTAAAAGTTTCGGTTAATTTTATCCGCGGGTTAAATTCGAAGTTCGATAGGAAAAGCTAAGATAGGAATGTGCAAACCTCTTTAATCTCGTGCAGTTTTGATTTTAGGACCTGTCAAAGTGTCAAAATGCCCGACTTTCAACTGTCAATATTTCGTAAACAGCTAAAGATAGGTATAGGATATTATAGACGAAATGTGCTTACATTTCTCTAGAGAGTGCAAAAATGTAGTAATATATAGGGTGTTCCATTTAAGAAACAGTTTATCCATAACGTAAGTCTTTTGTTTTTGGCTCAAATGTTTTTTGGTTCAATTTATGAATTTTTCAATTTTGAAAATACAGGGATGGTCAAAAATAAGCCCCTGTTCAGTCCTCGTTGGAACACCCTGTACATGAGTAATGCTAAAACTTTGGTACGGGTAAAATTAATAAATTTTTTATCAACGACTTTTCGGAAAATGGCAATCGAAATATTTTGAAATAATGAAGTTGCAATTAAGCAGCCACTTTAGGATCACTTATTTGTAAATTAATTTTCAGCGATTACTCAAGCCTTCCTAAGCAATGAACTAAAGACACGACCAATGATAACATCGTGTGATCACTGCCCAATGATATGGTTTCATAAATTGTGTACAGATATAGAACATATGTCAGATAAGAAAACACAGGCTGCCATTTTAAGGAGGTAATGCCAATGATTTAGTCATATTATAGTAATATTTACAGGGATGTCTAAGTGGACATTTTTGCAGCGGATTTTCAATTACAAAACTAACCTAGGGAATTGGAATTGATGTATTGTTCAAAGTAGCATGAGGTCATCTTGTCATGTCAAAATGTGCAATGTCACGTGGGTGACGTCAGCGTCTTTATTTTTAATTACAATGTTAAACAATTATTTTTTTATTTTTGAACACATCTGGCAATTGCTGTTATTTTTTGGTGAAATTTTAGAAAACATTCGTATATTCGAAGTTTTATAGATCTATCGCAAGATCGGCAGTTGTGGCAGTGGAGGGACTTAAAAAGGGTGCGAAACAATTACTTACTCAAATCGAATAAACATGCTCTCGGTTTGATCTTCATAAAAGCCGAAAAATTGTGTTCGATGCAGCGAGAATACTACAATTTCAAATAAAATGTTCCAATATGTAAGATCCACAATGTTTAAATCAGGCGTATTTTTTACCAAATCACTCAAATTCTAATTAGGCAAATTTTATTCGCAAATGAAATTGATTGTCACCTGCAAAACCAAAGCAGGTATTAATTCGAATTTATGTTGAATCAGCATAACTTTTCAGATTTATATGTCGCCAATTCTGTGTTCTCCATTCGCATATTTAAAAATACTGTGACAACTTTTTGGAGCCATCAAAATCCAAAAAGAACATGTTTATGCTTTTTGGATTTTCATAAAATATAAATATTATTCTGTTTTGTCCAAATGAAGTTTCACTTCTGGTGTATAGTGTATAGTTCACAAGCACACTAATTTTTGAAGTTGCTGAACGTGTTACACGAACGCGAACGCGAATTCATTACATTCAGGGACTTACGTTGTAGCAGCTTACACAATTTTTCCACACATTCGACAAACATCGGCAGGTTGTTGTAATATATTTTGAATGATGGGTAGTGGAATATATTCGCGGAAATACATGCAAGCTGCTGTATATCCCCTATAAATCGGCTCTTAACGCATTAACATCATTAAATTAATATTTCGCTTCACGAATGACCCTCCGTTCGCTCCGGGGCGCAGAAAAACGAAACTAACTCAAGGCATGCCCAAAATCAAGAAAAATAAACAAAAAATCCAATACGGCAATTGAACCCTACACGTTTTCTAACAACAATCCATTTTCTAACGATGATTCACCATTCACAAGTAGTATTTGTACTTAACAACATTAAGTGCACAAACAAATTGTAACGTGTGTTACCAACTTTATGCCAATATCAGAGAAGATAGCTCTTCTACAAATCAATGCAAGGCCCGTAAATGTCAATCTCATCCAAATTTATGTCCCTACTACAGACTACAGCAACGATGACGTAGACCAGTTCTATAAGCAAATATCAGATATCATCAAAACTCTGCCACAGCATGATATAAATATTATTATGGATTATTTCAACGCCAAGCTTGGAAAAGGAAGAAGTGGAGAACACATTGAAGACTTTGGACTGGGCGAGAGAAATGAGCGTGGTGATACCATAGCCTAAAGAAAACTATAGCTGCGACACTTAAGCGCGGCACCTTTGAGAAGCGAGGACCAACTTTATCACTATGTAGTGGGGAGGAAATAAATAAATCTAACTTGACGTCAACCCCCCGGCAATCATTAGTGAAGTGAGCCGTACTAAAATTTTTTGGGACGTTATATACTAAAATTGTTACTATCCCCTATTATTTTATTTAAACTTTCATCACAAAATATATGATTTATAAAATACTGTATATTTCGAGTAGAGAATAACCATTTTGTTGATCCAAAAAGCTGCATAAAGAGAGCCGGATATTTATTTAAACATTACACCTGAAAGAAATAGTTAAAAGGGTCTTTTGAAGTGAAATTAAGAATGGCGAATGTAGATTACTTGTAGTAAGTACAGCATTCTTGAATGCTGAATATAACTATAGAGAATAAGTTAATCTTTAAATATCAACAAGATCTATACACAACAAAAGTTTTTTTATATGAGATTTTATTTTGCACAAGTAGTTACGGTTTTAGACGAACTTGTGAAGATCTGCAATAATAATTTTGAAAATTTTGATTTATCTAGTTGTTCTCTTCTAAGCTAAAAAAAGATCTTATATAAGTACATAATTTTGTTTTATATAGATTCTTAGCAACCTGCACAATTTTATAAACGTATTAGGTACGATTTTCGTAACAGCTTTTTCATTTTATTCGCTAGATAAAAATATTGTCAAGATGGTGAAATGAAAGTAAATTTTTGATCTGGCTATAGTTCACGAACAAGTTTATGCATGAAGTACACAATTACGCTAAATCGGAGCAACCTGTACCGTGCATTTAATTTATCTTGATAACATTTTGATTCGCTGTAACTTTTTTGTTTTTAAAGATATCAAGTTAAACAAAAAAGCAAAATGTAGAGTTGGTAGCCAAATTTTTTTCTACGTTACATATAAAATAAAACACTAATGATTTTCTGACATATCAGCCTACTCTATATTTTTTAAATGGAACACCCTGTATATTACTACATTTTTAGAATCTCTAGAGAAGTCTAAACACATTTCGTGTATAATATCTTATACCTATCTTTCTTTAGGTGTTTACGAAATATAGACAGTTGAAAGTCGTGCATTTTGACATTTTGATAGGCTTTAAAATCTAAACCGCATGAGAGCAAAGAAAACGGTTTGCATATTCCTGTCTTAGGTTTTCATGAGCTATCAAATGACAGTAACTTTGAATTTAACCCGCGAATAAAATTGACCGGAACTTTTAAATTGAAAGCCACTGTCATTCGATAGCTTATAAAAACCTAAGATAGAGATGTGCAAACCGTTTTCTTTGATCTCGTGCGGTTTAGAGCCTGTCAAAATGCCCGACTTTCAACTGTCAATATTTCGTAAACAGCTAAAGATAGGTATAGGATATTATACACGACATGTGCTTTGATTTCACTAGAGAGTCCAAAAATGTAGTAATATACAGGGTGTTCTATTTAAAAAATATATAAAGTAGGCTTTTGTGTCAGAAAATTATTGGTGTTTGTTTTATATGTAATCTAGAAAAAACTTGGCTACCAACCCTGCATTTTGCTTTTTTGTTTACCTTGGTATCTTTAAAACCAAAAAAGGTACAGCGAATCAAAATGATATCAAGGTGCTGATCAAATCTGAAATAATGGGTATATGTGGATAAAGATCGACTTTTACGAAAAACAAACAGCAAAAACAATGTTTTTGAGACTTACGCCTTTATGGTAAAATACGAACTGTTTATTGTCAAACGAAATGTTTTGCACTTTCTTATCTTCCACATAACCACAACCTGGAAAATACTCCCCACCAAACCGAAAATTTCGTATATCTAGATAATTACTAAATAACTAAGATAAGAAGTTGCAAATCGTTTCGCGCTAAGTTAAACAGATCAAATTCTTTAAATGGCAAGGAGGTTATTCGACATGCTACATGAAATTTATCTAGAATTTTTAGAAGAATTCGAAAATCGGAAAATATGTCCCGGTCTTTTGAGACCTTTTATATTGAAATATAATTCAATTATATTGTCAAACTGAAATCAACATGGATAAATGATGAAATGATTGTAAGACTAATAAAAAAATTAAAAACATGTTATTTCTATAAAATGTGTATACATACAGGCTGTAACAAATTGGAGGGTGACCATTGGGATCTCGGAAACTGTAAGAGATACGAAAATGTTTAAATTGGGGCAAAGTTGCGCATTTTGTGGCGCAATAAAATGCCATTTAGAAATTGAGGAAATTTCGAATACTACCGGAGAAATCCGGAAAAAAACGAAATTTTTAAAATTAGTTTTTATTTTTTTCCGACTTTATTTGAAAAGATATTTCCAAATAAATACCACACCATCACAGATACTTTTTTCTCTCTACAAAATGGCATTAATAAATTTACGATCTGACGTTTCGTCTCTGAGCAACCATCATCAATTTTGTTTTTTTAAATAGTCGATAAATTTTGTTTTATTCTTAACAAATTTTAATTTTAATTCTAAATCCAACGATATATCACACTTAATATTTATTCGACGTTTCGAACTGAAAAAATCATCACCAAGGTTAGTTGATGATGAAATGCAATTTTTTTAATAGAACAAAACGAATTTACTTATAATAAAATAATAACATAACATAATAATAATAAAATAATAACATAATAATATAATATCATAGCATCATAAGACATAGGGTATTGAATTTATTCAATGTGTTCAAAAAGATCTCCATATTTGCATTGCGTAGTCTGTTGGGATTTGCATTTGCTCAATGCGGAATAGTATGCCATGAAAAGCAAAGGATATCAGTTTCATAGCAACTGACAACCATCAACTTCAATGAGCATTTACGATAATTGTAGCGGTATCTACCGGTAGGTATACAGCGATAATCAGCTGATTAACGCCGATACGTTCCGGTAAATGGAAATTGTCGAACGGAACGGTGCGGATCGCGAATAACCTAAAAAAAAATGATTATAATGAAGAATATTAAACGTCAACCTATCGCAATCTTGGCTACTTTTCAAATATTAGATAGTAGTGATTCGGACACTGAAGGCCTTATGTGTTTCTATTGAAAAATTTGTGTGTTGAAAAATATATTGAAATTGTTGCTTTTTGTTATGATGTTGATGGTATTTTAATTATTTCTCTCTAAAAATTAATGTGATAAGAAAACTATTTTCGGAGTTTCGAAAGTATATAAGTAACAAACAGGCTCGCAGGCTAAATTTGTAGGTTATGTCAAAATAAGGTGTAAACAAACCGACATGTACCGACACAAATAGCAGATCCATAAAGTTGGAGCGCGGTGCGCGGTACATGTATCGGTAGATTCAATTGAATTACAGAACGCAGTTGATTAATGGAACACAAATTAACGAACGCTCAGATACATACCGTAGATACCGCTCCAATTATCGTAAATGCCCAATATGTCAATGTGTTTTAGAATAAATTTTGCTTAAACTTAGATTTGTTTGGGCTACTATTTAAAACGGTTTTTTACGGTTTGTACTGAAAACCATGTTTTCGAGTGAAGAAGAGGGTGGTATGCTGAGAATGTATTATGTTTGTCAACGAAATTCACATAGAGCGAGTGAGATGTACTTCAATAAATACCCTGAAGGAGCCGTCGCGTCGGTCAATATTTTTCAAAAGCTGAATTTACGCATTTAACAAAATGGTGGTCTTTTGGAACACATTGACTAAATTCATATAAAATATCCTATGTATTATGATACTATGATATTATGTTATTATTTTATTATTATTATGTTATGTTATTATGATAAATAAATTAGTTTTGCTCGTTAAAAAAAATATTTTTGATAGCCTAATAAATAATTCTAATCTAATCACTTTTCTCCTCTACAAGATAACGTATTCCATCATCAACTAGCATTGATGATGATTTTTTCCATTCCAAACGTGAAATAAATATTAAGTGTGATATATCGTTGGATTTAGAATTAAATTTAGAATTTTTTAAGTATAAAACAAACACTTTCTACTATTTGAAAAAACAAAGTTGATGATGGTTGCTCAGAGACGAAACGTCAGATCGTAAAATTAGTACCGTCATTTTGTAGAGGCAAAAAAGTGGCTGCGAAGATGTGACATTTATTTCGGCATACCTTTTCAAATAAAGTCAGAAAAAAATAAAAACTAATTTTCAAAATTCCGGTTTTTTCCGGATTTCTCCGGTAGGATTGGAAATTTCTTCAATTTCTGAACGGCATTGTATTGCGTCCCAAAATGCGCAACTTTGCCCCAATTTAAACATTTTCGTATCTCTTACAGTTTCCGAGATCCCAATGGTCACCCTCGAATTTGTTACAGCCTGTATAAAGGGTACAGGGGAAAAATGATCTAAGCGCCATTTCCATATGAAACTTTTTTATTATTGACTTCACAGAAAATTTTATTCTTGATAAAAGTTGGTGTTTGAAAAAAAAAACTAATTTTGACAATGCTAAATTAAAGATAAGTTATACAGGGTACGCAATAAATACAAAAATGATGGTTAAAAAATCAAAAACTTTGGAATATCGGAAAACCTTCTACAGAAAAATAAAGCTCGTATTAAGATAAAAATAAAAGTCAAATACCATTTTTCCCAAAAAGTGCGGAGAAAATCCATTTCAATTACTGAAAAAAAACCGCTTTTTCTTAATTTTGCCCTTATTTTTTTCAGCAACGATGCACTTTTGGAAAAAATGGTATTTGACTTTTATTTTTACCTTAATGGGAGCTTTATTTTTCCTGTAGAAGCTTCTCCGATATTCCTAAGTTTTTGTTTTTTTTAACCATCATTTTTGTATTTTTTAAGTACCCTGTAATACTTAGTCTTAATTTAACAATGTCAAAATTAGTTTTTTTCCAAGCACCAACTTTTATCACGAATAAAATTTTCTGTGAAATCAATAATAAGACTTGCCTATGGCGCTTAGATCGTTTTTCCCTTGTACCCTTCGTATATATATTATGAATGTTTCCATATTATTCATTTTCGATTATTTTTGGGCACTTTAAATTTTGTAACCTATTATGATACGTTTTAGTCCGTTTTGGTGCTTTTAGTTAGTTTGGGTTAGTTCAATCAGCTTTCGTTTAGTTTTAATTTATTTTAGTCATTTGAACCCGGTTCCGATACATTATAACCAATTTTAATATTTTTGGTTAGTTTTGGTTAGCCGCCAAAACTGGGTCGTTCAATCAACTATCGATTACTTTCGGTTTCGATACGTTATTACCAATTTTAGTGCTTAGGATAGTCGCCAAAATTGAATTGTTCTGGGTTAGTTTTAACTTACTTAATATTATTTTAAAGCTATTCCGATACGTTTTAGCCCGTTTTGGTACTTTTAGTTACTTTTGGTTTGTTTTGGTTAGTTTTTCAATCAAATTTTGGTTACTTTCGATTTATTTTAGTTATTGAATTAATTCAAGTTAGTCCTCAAAATTCGCTTAATTTTGGTTAGTTTCAACTTATTTTAATATTTTTAATCTGTTACGATACGTTTTAGACCTTTTTGATGCTATTGGTTAGTTTTGGTTAGTCGTTGAATCAACTTTCGGTTAATTTCAGTTAGTTTTAATTTAGTTTAGTAATTTGAATCGGTTCGGATACGTTATAACCAATTTAAATGTTTTTAATTAATTTAGGTTAGTTGCCAAAATTCGGTTAATTTGGGTTAGTGTCAACTTACTTTAATAATTTTAATCTGTTACGATATGTTTTAGCCCGTTTGGTGCTTTTGGTTACTTTTGGTTAGTCGTTCAATCGACTTTCGGTTAATTTCAGTTAGTTTTAATTTATTTTAGTCATTGGAACCGGGTACGATACGTTATAACCAATTTTAATGTCTTTGGTTACTTGCCAATATTCGGTTAATTTGGGTTAGTTTGAATTTGCTTTAACATTTTTAATCTGTGCCGATACGTTTTAGTCCGTTTTTGTGCTATTAGTTACTTTTGGTTTGTCATTCAATCAACTTTCGGTTACTTTCAGTTAGTTCCAATTTATTTTAGTCATTTGAATCGGTTCCAATACGTTATAAGCAAATTTAATATTTTTGATTAGTCGCTTAAATTCCTTTCGTTTTGGTTAGTTTTAACTTACTTTAATTTTTGTAACCTATTACGATATCGCTTATAGTTAGTTTTGGCTAGCTTTGGTTAGTCGTTCAATTAACTTTCGGTCGGTTCCAGTTAGTTCCAATTTATTTTAGTCATTTGAACCGCTTCCGATACCTTATGATCAAATTTAAGTTTAAATATACAAACTAACTAGCTGCTTAATTCTGCCGTTCTTTTCCCATTTTAACACATAAACATTAACTTATTTATATAACATACAAACAAAGCAATATATACGCATAACGTCTATTTACCCAAACAACGAACCTTATTCTATTTTAATTCCTATGAAAATTTATTGCACTCCGGCCCAGGTAAGCGCGTATGATTGGCATCGAGTTCCAACTGCGTGATGTCCTCCCTTCACTGAGCTTCACGGAGAAAATTTTATTCCGTACCCCACTAAACGAGCCGAGTGTCGCGGCTATAGTTTTCTTTAGGCTATGGTGATACTCTGAGTACATTCGCAGCGGAACATGATCTGATTGTAACCAATACGTTCTTTCAACACCATCCTAGAAGATTGTACACGTGGAAATCGAATGATGGAAAAACTAGGAATCAAATAGACTTCGTACTCATTAATAAGGGGTTTAGAAACAGCATCAGAAACATAAAAACCTATCCAGGAGCAGATGTTCAATCGGATCATAACCCGTTGATAGGAAGAATGGGAACCAGGCTGAAGAGAGTAGAGAAAAAGCATGTAGGGAAATATGATTTCAGAAGACTAAAAGACACAACCACAAACAAGTTGGTAATGAACTTTTGACAGAGACTGAAGAGCAGGAAAACGATGGAGATGTAGAAAAAGACCTTAAAATGCTTTAAGAAAGTATACATAAAGTTAATGAAAAGTACTTAAAGCCTGGCAAACAGACGAAGAAATCTTGGATGACAGACCAGATCATGGAACTGATGGAAAAAAGAGATTGTTTAAAAGTAAAACGAGAGAATGCATGAACATACAGAGAGAAATAAGGGCGAAAATAAGAACAGCTAAAGAAAAAGAGAAACTGGAAAAATGTGTGGAAATCGAAGAATGCCAGGCCAAATTTGATAGCTTTAATCTGCACAAGAAGGTGAAGGAAATGGCGGGAACAGTTAAAAGAAGAACAGTTAATGTACTTAATGATACCCAAGGCCGAGTTATAGTAAAAAAGTCGGAAATTAAGCAAACCTGGGAATAGTACATTAAACAACTATTTGATGACGTGAGAACGGTGCCACCCAATATTGATAAAACAGATGGTCCTCCAATCTTAGAAGGAAAAAGTACTGGCAGCTTTGAAAAATCAAAAGGCTTTGGGTCCCGATGGAATTTTTGCTGAGATATTAAAGTTGATCGAGGGGAAGAATCTAGGGTGATTTGCAAGAGTGTTCAAAGTGATCTATGATACGGGCGTCATACCCACGGAATGGCTGAAATCTGAATTTGTTACCTTCCCCAAAAAGCCTAATGCTAGGAAATGTAGCGAGTTTCGTGCAATAAGCTTGATGAGCCATCTACTGAAGATGTTCCTGAAGATAATTCACAGTATTTAAACTAAGTGAGGAACAGATATCTGAGACCCAATTCGGCTTTAGAAGTGCTGTAGGGACTAGAGAGGTTCTTTTTTTGATCCAGGTGTTATTTCAGTGATGCAGGGATGTAAACTGCCATGTATACGCATGTTTCGTGGATTGCAGGATCAAGTGCGACACACGAAAATGATGAAAGTTCTGCAAAAAGCTGGCTTGGATGGGAAGGACCTTAAAATCATCAGAAATCTCTACTGGAATCAGAGGGTTTGTGTCAGGGTAGACGGAGAAGAGATACAAATATTACGTGGTGTAAGGCAGAGATGCATACTGTCTCCTGTAATTTTTAATCTGCACTCGAAATACATCTTCAGGGAAGCCCTGCAAGATATTGAAGCTGGAATCCTGTGAAATGGGGAACGATTGAATAACATAAGGTATGCAGATGATACCATCATTTTGCAGACAACCTAGCTTCCTTACAACTACTAATGGACAGTGTTACATCATACAGTCGACAATATGGTTTAGAAATAAACACCAACAAAACAAAGTTCCTGATAATCAGTACAAACCAAAACACCCGCGGTATTTTATTGGTAGACGGAACTCCTTTAGAAAAAGTCAACAAATACACATACTTGGGCACAAACGTAAAAGATAACTAGGACCATTCTGTGGAGATCAGAACGCGTATTGAAAAAGCCAGAACAGCATTTATCAGGATGAAAAAAGTCTTTACCAGCCACGACTTACAGCTGTCAACGAAAATTCGCCTATTGCAATGCTACGTGTTTTCGACCCTTTTTTATGGGGCGAATCGTGGACGCTTACGGAGGCCTCCTTCAAAAAACTTGAGGCATTTGAAATGTGGCTGTACCGAAGAATCCAGCGAATACTTTGGACAGAGAGAATAACCAATACGGAAGTGCTGAGAAGGATGGGAAAGGAAAAAGAAGTCCTGAATACAGTTAAGACTCGAAAGCTACAATATCTGGGACATATTATAATGCGCCATGAGAGCCGATATGTCCTTTTGCAGAAGATCCTCCAAGGCAAGGTATATGAGCTAGAGGAGTGGGCAGAAGGAGAATATCGTGGTTGAAAAATTTAAGAACGTGGTTCAACCAATCAACTACTCAGCTATTCCGCGCTGCTGTCAACAAAGTTCGAATAGCCAACATGATAGTCAACATCCGGAACGGATAGGCGCTCTAAGAAGAAGAAGCAACTGTAAGATATTCAATTCAATTGGCTAGTTTTTTAAACCGCTACATGAGTCGCTGTAATCACACGGAAGCGTATGGACAATTTGTGTAAGCTGCTACGTAGAGGCAAATCATTCAGGGTACCGAATATAAATTCGTTGACCGCATTTGGTATCGTCCATTCCTTTTAAAATCGCTATGGCTCGAAATAAAACGACCGCACTTGATACAATTTCCTAAATTCGCTATAGGTTTTTAATTTGCTTAATTTTCTGTATTGAATGATAAATCTTGGCACCTCGTTGAGGTCTTTGATTAAATTTAATTACGAAAACCAAAGTAATACATAGACAAATATTTCAAAACACTAATCAAACTGACTTGCTAACGCCTTACAACATTCGGCAGATGTCTCCCACTCGATTCTAATAAATTGGATAATAAGTAATTATTGACATGTTCCTCTAAAAATCAGATAGTGTGTCTGAAATTGTAGGGAATATGTTGGGATCTTGGAAACTGTAAGAAATAGAAAGATAGTTAATATGGAAAGTTGTAGGCGATTCACTTGTGAATTCAATGCCGGTTTGATGATTGATCTCCTTTTTTTAATTTTTGAGGTATATCACCAAATATATGCTGCCCAGTCATGGCTGCCCTTGGACAAAATAAATAATCGTTTTCGTTTTTAGACATAAAAGTAATGCATTTTTATAAAGTGTTACCCATCATTTTAAAAGGAAAATAAGTGTTTTTTTTTTAATTTGCTGAAAAACAAAATAAGAAAAAACAAAGTGACAATGGTACTACCTCAAAACCGAAATGTCGAAATTAAAATCTGAATACAGGGATACACGTTGCCCTTAAAAAGTTGTCCCAATAATATTTGTACACCTTTTAAAAATATTTCAAAATAAAAAAAATACAGCACTTACGAAAATGTACACAATTTTTCTTTTGTTTCGTGCATTTTTCTATATATAGCTACAATTATTTAATTACAGGTTGGACCAGCTGGACCCAGAAGAGCAAATGGCAATATTGACCAAATTTAGAGGTGCTGAAACTGACTCTATTAGAGAGCAAAACGAATTTCTCATGATGCTGCTTAGGGCGCATTTTGAAATGAAGCAGGAAAGACATACGCACGATACTGCCGAAAACAGGTAAGATGCGATATATTTGGTAAGAGTTTTAGCTTTTTATAAATCTCGTCTCTTCAGTTTGTTTAGATAAAAATATGCCGCGTGAATACAAGTGTGATCAAAGGGAAAAACCTTGTCAAAAGATATCTGAAGAAGTATTATACGAAAGAGAAACTGAGAACGTAAACGTTAATTATACCGTTTTATGTAAACGTAAAATTAAAATCTAAAAGGCAAAACAATCTTCCCCAAAAAGTATCTTCGCTCCGCGTCATTCGGGGTACGGAGGTCGCATACGAAAAATTTTTACTTTTCGCACTTGCTAGGAAAATAATAATTTCTTAAAAAGTCAGAAACTTTTTTTCGCTCGATGGACAGAGCAAAAGTTCCACTTGATATTGATGAAAAAGCTCAGCGGCCGAAAAAGATAAATTTTCTAGCATGACTACAATAACTTTACAAAAAAGATCAAGTTGACTATTGATAATAGTTTCATTTTTCCTGCCGCTGGCGCCGCCGGCTCCGTCAGCAAATAGTATATTATTTTATATGGAGGAAAAGTAACTTTTCCTCCAAATAAAATATGCTGTTTTTTCTTCAAATGTCGACAAATTAATGCAAAAACATCTCTTTTTAGTAGTAATAATATCTAATTATTATTAAAGATAAATGGGTTCGCAAGGCGGCTTAGACCACGGTCGTAGGTGGCCTTGCTTAGACCGGTGTCGATGAATTTAACATAAAGCTGTCAGTGGACACTGTCAACAATAATTATTTTTTAAGATGGCGTCTCCGATTGCGTTTTAATTCCGTATTGATAAGCAGTTATTGAGTAAGTTCGATTAAATAATAACCAATTTGTTCCTAAATTAGTGATTTTTAGAAATGCAGTCACAAATTGAGTGATAAATACAAATTGTAGTTTAATAAATCTTGAGTTGTTGACGCTTATTTTGTTGTCTGTTTGTATTGTATCTATGTTGCTATGACAACACTTTTACCTCCGCCGGCGGAAAAGTGAAAAGTAAAGCTCCGGCGGAGGAAAAACGAAACTTCACGGCCGCCTACACAGTCGAGTAATGACGGATTTACTGACGTTTGAAGAAAAAATCTTTTAATGTCGTTTGTAAATTTTTAAAACTTTAGTATACCTAATAGTGCAAGATCCGGTATTAGAAATATAATATACCCTCATCTGTTATTTGACGATGCCAAAGCTTATATGTTAGATAATATATAGATTGATAAATCGCAAATGGGTTGCCTAGCTAAATCTGGGGCCAATGCCGTTATACAGGGGGAAACAAATTCGCTTCTCACTATTGGGATCTCGTAAACGGTAAAAGATACAGCAAAGTTTAAATTGGAGCAAAGTTGTGCAATTTAGTGCCCAGCATTTTGGCATTTTGAAGTTTGAGATATCTCGAGTACTTCCGGAGACATCCGCGAAAAACCGAAATTTTCGATTTTTGTTTTTAATTCTTTCTGACGTTATTTTTGGAAACATCAAAAAAATATTAACGCACTTTTTAACGGTGCACCCTAAGATGTCTGTTTTCTAAATCTACGCTTCGATTTCTCAGAACCATCATCAAGCCAATTTTTTTAAATACGGACCTGTAGTTTTTATCAATTTTTTTTGCATATTTAGGGGGTAATTTGGTTAAGTTCATCACCCCAAATTTGGGTTAGTCTCTCTTTCACTCAGCAGCTGCCTGGCGCACACCTGTCTCTCTGGATCTCCGTCACTCTCCATGCGGTCGCTAACCTAACATCTAAAATTTAGGCAATCATGGATGTGACAAACTTTTACCAAGGCAACCTAATACTGTTGGGCAGGGAATAAAGTAACCTTTCATAAAAAATCGATTAAATAACTGATAAGGGGATATTAATAATGCCTGCTCACCTGTTTATACCTGGCAACTTCATAGTTGGGCTGAGTGAACTTAGAATTTATATTATACACGGTGAAACAAATTCGCTTCTCACTATTGGGATCTCGTAAACGGTAAAAGATATAGCAAAATTTAAATTAGGGCAAAGTTGCGCAATTTGGTGCACAACATTTTGACATTTTGATATTTGAGATATCTCGAGCAGTTTCGGAGATATCCGAGAAAAACCGAAAATTTCGAATTTGGGTTATAATATTTTCTGACGTTATTTTTGGAAATATCAAAAATGTAATTTAACGATCTATCCTATGATGTTGTCAGTTTTCTAACTCAACGTTTCGATTTCTCAGAACCATCATCAGGTCAATTTTTTAAATACGGACGTATAATTAATTTTTTTTGCATATTTAGGGGGTAATTTCGTATAATCAATCACCAGATTTTTTAACTTGTAGGTATTATTAACAAAATGAGCACCTCAGACAATTTACAATACGCAGATTAAGTTGATATCCCAAATTAAAAAAAAAAAGCTCCGGTAATTTTGTCTGACAACATCTTAGGTTAGACCGTTAAAAAGTGACTCCAGAAAGTGTTATTTTTTTGATATTTCCAAAAATATCGTCAGAAAAAATTAAAAACAAAATTCGAAAATTTCGATTTTTCGCGAATATCTCCGGAAGTACTACAGATCTCTCAAACTTCAAAACGTCAGAATACTGGGCACTAAATTGCCCAACTTTGCCCCAATTTAAACTTTGCTGTATCTTTTACCGTTTACGAGATCCCAATAGTGAGAAGCGAATTGGGTTCACCTTGTATAACGGCATTGATCCCAGATTTAGCTAGGCAACCCATTTGTGATGTATCAATCTATATATTATTTAACATATAATTTTTGTCATCGTCAAATAACAGATGAGGGTATATATTTCTAACACCGGATCTTAGACTATAAGCTTAATTCAGTGTTTGAAGAAAAAATGGCATGAATTATTCGGAGTAAAAGTGACTTTTTGTGGATCGTTTGTAGTTTGGGTTAATGCTTGTTGTGAGTGAGAAAATCACTTTCTCGTACTAGTGCGGAAAGGTAAAAATATGCTAATTTTGTCTCTAATATATATTATTCTTTAAATTTGACTCTAAAATTAGTACTATTCATATTAATGGTCAATTTTCTTTCTATTTATCTAAATATGTCATTGTAGACAAAAGCATGTTCTTAATTCATGCGGAAGGTCTCTTTCTTCCTCTTCTGCTTATTCGAACTCCGATTCACGTCGTTCGGCTCCACGGCACTCGCGTGTGCGATAACATCACTTTGCGCACTTAGGAAAATTAAGAAAAAAAAACATTCTTGAACGGAAAAAGCTTTCTATCTCTTGATAGACGCAATGTAACTACTTCCCACAGAAAAAATACCTTTTTTTCATTCTTCTCTGATCAATACATATTATTATTGTGTTGATAATTTATTTAAAAAGTATATCTATTGTTACTAAGACAACTGTTGCTACTATTAATCAAAAATAACGTGTAGGTAGTTTTTTCTAAATTTTAATGAATTTGAAATGTACTGCCCTCTCTTCCCTCTGCCGGCGCCTATGGAGTACTAAGTCACTTTTTATGTCACAAAAGTACCACTTTTCGTCCTAATAATACAATATTATATTATTAATATTTCATATTGCTCGATTTTCGAATTTTGTCATGTTCAGTATTTTACGGAAGCTATTATAATCATAAGCATCCCCTTTATATGTCTATGATTATAATAACGTCACAGAAAAAAAAAATGATTTATATAGGGAATTTGGCTCTCTCCGCTTCGCTCTCGGAGACAAATTTCAACTCGCTCTAAAATCTAGTAGTTTTTCCCATTTATAATAAATAACTATTTTTATGCTCTGTATCTTTTTAGGTCGGAATTTTTAAATCAGTATCTAGGTGTCGGAGGAACAAACGTTTTCAGCAAAGCAAAAAAATCACTTACTAATTCTTTTGATCAGTTTTTAAAGAGACGTACTTCCACCAATGACTTTGGACCAAATGTTAGACAGATGAGTTTGCCCATAACAAATAATTTAAACAAGGTAAGCTGTACCTGCAAATATTTTGTAAAAGTTAGGGCATCCAACTTGCTGTTTTTTTTTTCTAAATGTTTTAAGTTCATTATTTTTATACATCTGATTTATTTATTTATTTATTTATTTATTTATTTAAGCATTTCTGTCTAACAGGAAATCCATTTATAAGACAATAATGTACAAATATAAGTGAAAAATACAAATTAGTGAATAGGTAACAATAATTAACACATTGTGTTAGTTCATAGTTATAATAAATTGTATAATACAAATTCAAATCACAAATTATATAAAAATAAGTTTTTTAAGTTGATACGAGAACTGACTTAATGACATATGAAAAATATCGAGGTTGGCAACAATATTGTTGTACTGGGCACACATTTTATATATGGGTTCTCTTAGCATTAGATTATTTGATGCTGATGGCAGGTAGAATAAGGTCCTGGATCTTGTAGCAATAGGAGGAACACGGAAAAATAAACAACTCCGCAGATAATCGGAGTCTACCAAACCCCTAACTAGTTTAAATAAAAATAATAAACAGACATAATTTCGCCTTTGGGCAAGTGACGGAAATCCAAATCTACCAAGCAACAATGCATGATCGATACCACGAGCAGGGTAAGTACCATCCATTTTAAAAGCGAGATATTTCAAAAACCTTCTCTGAACGCTCTCAATAGCGTTAATGTATTCTTGATAGAAAGGGCTCCATATTAAGGATGCGTATTCCAGCTTGGACCGTACATACGAATGGTACAATACTCTGAGTGACTGGATATTTTCGAAAGGCTTGCACGTTCGAATCACAAATCCCAGCATCGCTATGGATGCTTCTCTTGTTTTTTGAACATGTGTATTGAAAGAGAGTCGCGGATCAAAGTACACGCCAAGGTCCCTAAAGCTCTCAACTCGTTCCAAGACTGACGACATTATACTATACTGAAAGAGAATGGGATTCTTTTTCAAAGAGAAAGTCATGATTTTGCATTTGTCGACGTTAAGGGGGAGCATGTTATCCGTGCACCATTGATTCAGGCTGCCAAGGTCTTTCTGGAGCCTCAAACAGTCCTCCAGAGAGTGGATGGTTGAGAAAAGTTTAAGGTCATCAGCGAAGAGAAGGACGTTGCTGTTAAATATCTCAGTTATGTCATTAATAAACAACGAAAATAGCAGGGGGGCTAGGTTGCTACCCTGCGGAGCTCCACTGGTAGCCTCGAAAGATAAGGATCTATGTCCTCTATGCTCAACATAAAACTGGCGGTTTGAAAGATATGAGGAGATAAAATTGCATAGTTTTTGATCGAATCCAAAAGCAGCCAGCTTCCTCAGGAGTATCGAGTGATCAAGTCGATCAAAGGCCTTTGAGGTAAGCTGTACCTGCAAATATTTTGTAAAAGTTAGGGCATCCAACTTGCTGTTTTTTTTTTCTAAATGTTTTAAGTTCATTATTTTTATACATCTGATGGTTAGTTAGTTTTCAAAAATAATTCAAAATATATGCAGAACAGTAGTTGTCAAAATAAATATATCGTTAAAAGTTGTTCTTATTTTAACTTCAGTTCTCTAATTCTCATTCATGTTTACATTAATTAGCAGGAATTAAAGTTGTGGAATTAAATTACCAAAGTGAAAGAATTTGACTTGCTCCAGCACGATAAATTTTCGCTGGGTTAACTTTTGCTAGTTGTGTATTACTGTGCAAAGATACATTTTTCGGAAAAAAATACATATAATAAAAATCAAGGCTTTATGTAAAAAAATACATCACGGACCGTATTATCAAGTAAAGTAAAAGAACTGTTTTCCCACTAAAATCGTAAAAACTAGGCATCTCTGATGTGTTATTTTTGGTAGAACACTGTCTTCCAAAAGAAGAGCGCAGTAAGTCGAAAAATCTAGTTTAGAGAAAAAAACGAAAAAAAAAAAAAAAACGTTTTCGGACCTATTTTTTTTACATATAATTATTTTGAAGGTTTTTTGTGTTAGATATTAACGAACTAATAAAAAATAAGTTTGCATATGTTTTGACAGGTTTTGACCATTCTTAGATATTTTATTTCCAATACAGCGATATGGACAATTCGAGGTAACATATTTATTTTTTTTAATAACAGAAAGATTAAAATCACAAATGAGAATGATTTGCAAAAACTAATATAAGTGAATGTAGGCAGAGCGGCGGAAGCGTGCATGGTAATACTACATTTGCTTTAACTTGTTTTAGGAATTGGAATTTTCATAACTTATTTTTTTTGAAAATTTTTATCTATTTTACTTTTTCTGCTGTTGCGAAATCGTAATAGACTTTTGATTGGTTAAAAGTATCAGCATATTTTGTTTTTATAGGTCTAAATAGCATAACAAAAATGTTTAAAACATTATGACTTTTGTGTTCTAGTTATGGATTGTAAAAACAATGATTAATCGTAATATTAAATTTGCGCATATAAACATACGTTCTCTTGTTCCTAGTTTGGACGATCTTAACAGTTTATAGTAGCCCAAAGTTTTGACATCGTTGGAGTGTCTGAGACATGGTTAGATAGAGGTGTGGCTACCAATGATGTTAAGATTGAGGGATATTATTTTGTTAGGCAGGATAGGGTAAGAAGGGGTGGTGGTGTAGGTTTGTATATTAAAAATTGTTATAAGTATACAGTGGTTAAAAATGAATTCACAACAAATGAACATTTTGAGCAAGTTTGGGTAAAGCTATTTTTCCAAAAAATCAGTTTTATTTTTGGAAGTGTTTACAGACCGCCTTCCTATAAATATTCAGACTTTATAATGAATTTTGATAATGTTTTAACATTGATAACCCCTCTATGTGATAAACTTTGTTGTGGAGGTGATTTTAACATAGATTATATGAACCTGTTCTCAAATGATGTGATAGATTTTAATTCATTGTTGGAGAGTGTGGGTCTGTCTCAGACAATTGCTAGTCCAACCCGAATTACTGACAGATCATGTACCCTTATTGATCTTTTACTGATATCAAATGACCTTCTGTTAATAAACAGTGACACTTTGCCAGGGCCACGATTATCTGATCACGAATTTATTTTTTGTGAATTTTCGGTGCCAGCCGATAAAATAGTTATTTATGATATAAGTGCTAAAAGTGACGTTTTATTTTGTGAGAAAGGAAGTTTGGGACACGACGCCGAAGGCGGAGTGTCCCATCCCTTCGAACAAATTAAAATCACTTTTAGCACATATATCATACACTATTTTTTCTACAAACACCATTCAAAGTATAAATCAATGCATTTCTTACGTTATTAAATTTATAAAACATCATTTTGAAATCAAATTATTCATCAAGTTTATTGTTGCTACGGTAATGAAAATTCGACCGTTTGTTGACAAGTATCTAACTTCAAATCTCGTGACATGGAAAGTGATCAAGAATAGTTATTTACATTACAAGCTGCGAAAGTTTACTTTTAGGTGCGA
>MU186711.1:42507-63860 GCA_016904865.1 Pissodes strobi | reverse complement strand
AGATTTCAATCAACATTTGCCATTAAATATTTCAGGTTCATATAACAGTTGTAATTTTACATTTAATTTTTATTCTAAATAACGTTTGACATTGACAACGTTGACTTGACATTTTTATTTTTTTCGTCGTCCAGGGCACGAAAGTTTTTCATACTTAGCAACCTATCACCTAGCATGTTTTACTTTCGCTTTCGCTTGCCCTTTTAAAACAGAAAATTATAATTTCGTAGAGGGGAGAATGAAAAATTAATTTCTTCCTGCGGATATCGAAGAAGCTGCTATTTAAGTCACTTTCGAGTTATTGCCTAGTAAGCAACAATACGAGTTTTCGTACAACCGTTTCATTAGATGGTGCGATCTGAAAAATGTTAGAGGCAAGTTCAGTCTGATATAAAACATTTTTATATTTTCGCACCAGTGCTAAAAGTAAATTACTTTTAGCACCAGTGCCATAAAGTGACATTTTAGACACTGACAGCATGCGTTAAAAATTGTACTTTTAGTGACGTTTGTAGAAAAAACAAATTAAGTATTTGGAATTTAGGGATATAAAAAACATAGACCTGCAGCAGTTTACATACGACTTGCAATCAATTCCGTGGCGTAACATTTTCGACCTCCACGACATTAACGACAAAATTAAATTTATTAACGAAAACATAAATATACTGCTAGACTTGCACGCTCCATTCAAAAAAGTAAGAATCACAAAAAATCATCAACCGTGGGTGGAGAATGTCAGGGACCTGATTAAACTTAGAAATAAGGCACTGAGTCGGTACAAAAAAAACAAAACGGATGCGAATAAGGAATATTATAGATCGCTTCGCAATTTAACAACAGTAACCATTAAAAATGAAAAGAAAGCCTTTCTTAATGCTAAGTTTTCCGAAACAAAAAATGTGTGGTGTGAGTTAAAAAAATATTGCGGCGGAATCCAAAAAAATAAAACCGAAATACCTGAATCCTTAAAAAAACCGGATGAAATCAACAACTTCTTTAGAAACTCAGTACCTCAAGCTGGGGCTGACTCGGGGGATCTTATTGAATATTACACAAGGAATATTAAAGATACAGTAGAATCATTTCTTGAATTTTCCAGTGTCTCGGAAATAGATGTCTTGAATGTTATTTCTCAAATCAAATCACATGCTTCGGGAACTGATGGCCTAAACATACGTATTATAAATCTTTGTTGTCCGTTTATTCTTCCATATCTGACACATATAGTTAATTTCTGTTTGGACAACTCGGTTTATCCAGATGACTGGAAGAAGGCTCTGGTAACGCCTTTACCAAAAACAGGTGATCCTCAAGAATTTAAAGATTTAAGACCAATAAGTGTCCTGCCCTGTCTGTCCAAGGTTTTGGAAAAAATCATAAATAAACAACTTACCGAGCATGTTGAGAGAAACCGGGTTCTACCGGAAACACAGTCGGGTTTTCGACGCAATCACGGGTGCTCTACCGCTCTGGCCAACGTTAGTGATGACATCTTTAGGGCTGCTGATGCCGGTAAGCTTACGATATTGGCGTTGCTAGATTTTTCAAAAGCCTTTGATACTTTAAATCATAAAGTTCTTCTTTCAATTCTACACTACATACGCTTAACTGACAGTGCTGTAAGATTCTTTGATAATTTTCTATCCGACAGATCTCAGTGTGTTAAAGTCGGAGATGCCATGTCCGCGGAGCTACCTGTTACCAATGGCGTACCCCAGGGATCAATTATAAGTCCCTTGCTGTATGCCATTTACACTTCCAATATTCACACCGTGGTTAAAAACTGTAGTTATCAGTATTACGCGGATGATACTCAACTATATATTTCTTTTAAAAAAGAGAGTTTTTTTGAATCTTGCCAAAAATTAAATGATGACTTGGAAAGTATAAAATCTACTTCTTTAAAGCATTCTTTACTTTTAAATCCTAAAAAGTGTTGCTTAATGCTTTTCGGTCCAAAAAATGATATCAGTAATATAAAAAATCACATTAACATAAGGATAGACGGGACTGCACTGGAGGTTAAGGATAATGTGCGCGGTCTTGGTCTTGTCTTTGACAGTTCTCTAAGATTCGAGCAACATGTCTCAAATTGCATACAGCGCGCTTACGTTAGATTAAAATTGCTTTACTCTAGTCGTCATGATTTGTCAGTGAAACTAAGGAGGATGTTGTGCGACTCGCTTGTGCTCTCTATATTCAACCACGCATATGTTGTTTACGGTAGCTGTTTAACTCAGTTGCAGAAAAACAGAATTCAAAAAGTGCAAAATTCTTGCCTAAGGCTTATTTACGGAATTCCTAAGTATGAAAGAATTTCTTATAAATTAAATGAGGCAAAATGGTTGAGTATGGAGAGCAGGAGAAAGGCTCATTCAATCTGTTTCTATCACAGAATTATCTCCTTTAAAACTCCCATTTATTTGTGTAAAAAAATTATATTTCCTTCCAATGTGCACAATGTACATATTCGCTCTAGAGACTTAATAACACCACCTATGCATAAAACAACGCTTTTTGAAAGAAGTTTTACATATAGAATAGCAAATACATTCAATTCTCTTCCAAATGCTTTAAAATTAATGGATCCTAAAAAATTTGGTCGTCATATTTTTGAATACTATCTTAAGAAACAGAATAACACATAAAAACAAGAGACTTATTGTAATTTTTTTTATGCTGCCAGCAAATTATACCTGTAAATGATATTACAGTTCATAGTTATGTAATTGCCTATAACATTGTGAATTATTTTATTGTATTAATTCTATTAGCATACTACGCCATACTGAAAAACTTTATTTAATTAGACTCTATTGCGGTTGAGTAGAGCAGAGTGGACCAACCATCACGGAAGTTCTACTACTGAACTTCGCCTTTTTTTATATTACAGGACTTTAATCAATGTAAGATTATTATTTTCTAAATCTGTAATTTTTTTGTAATGTAAAAATAAAGACATTATTATTATTATTATTATTATTATACTTCAGTAACTACTAAGTTTAGTAGAAACCATTACAATCTTATGCCCAGGAGTATATTCATTCCTTGACTAAAACGCAGTAAGTCTGTCTGCTTAATAACTTAATACCGTTTTCAGAAAAAATGCTTATCTTGAAAGAAAAATTTAATAAACGGGGTAAAACAAATTAGTACGTCGAAAAAAAGCAAAAATAAATACTAAGAGCTAATGAATAATAAAATAATACATGAAACTAATACTTAGTACATGTATAAAAAATATTCGATAGAAATATTTAAATCATTCGATAATTAATTATCACTTGAGTTAAATCCAAAATTTCTGGCGATCTGCAGTCCTTAGTGAATATAGTTTTTCTATAATTCTATATTTTTGGTCAGAAGAAATACCTCGGGGTTCTGTTTTTGCATCAGGTAATAAAATGCAGTTTGTTTTTATTTTTCATTTAAACAACTCCAAACTGTTTTACATCTTCGAAATTATAGTTTTCTGTATAACTTAAATATTTATTTCCCCCTTTTCTTATAACGGAGGTAAAATCAGCTAGATATGGTCCAGGCTTTTTTTTAATTTGGGACTGAGCTGATAGATCCAGCTAATCAAAGAAATATTAAAACGTCATTTTTGTAATTCAGTTCCAAAAAGATGTATTTTTGACATTGATTTAAGTTGTCAAAAGTGGTGCATTTAACACTATACCTTTGCAACACGTTTTTCTTGTTGAAATCAAAAGTAAAAATTTTTAATTAAAAGGAAACCTAGCCCCGGAGAGTCGTATTGCAAATGCCCGGCCCCGGTAGTGGGGTCGTTAGAACGCCACCAGTTCTGTCCAACCAAACTGAAAAAGCTCCGCTGGTGTTGTGCAGGATGGCTAGCCCCACGTATTAAATCAACTAACTCAACCTTAACTTCACAAGAAAACAAGAAAACACAATTCTAAATTTAAGGAACAATATATTTGCTACTAAGTTCTTTTTTTTAATTCAGCAATAATCCTACAGTAAAAATGGCAAGTTAAAGACAAAAGAATGTCAAATGACTATTAAATTCAACTAATAATTATTGGTACAATATGGTGATTGTACGGAGACCAATTCTGTTGTTAACGGTACTGTATGCCTTACAACTAAATGCACTAAACACTAAAAACCGAAGTGATCACTTTGACGTTAACTAAGCTAATTACATCTAGGTATGAGTGCGCTAATATCTGCACCGATTTTAAATGTAGCAATGAACTGCCACAATAATTAAATTAAATGACTCGATAAATTAATAAAAGGAATACAATTATTGAAAGCTTGGCTGTCAATGCTTGACTTATATTATAAAGTGAGAAAGTTCAGAGCGGTTATATTACCCGATAAATGAATGAAAATAATAAAATTATTGAAACTATTTTAAAGCCTGTTATATTAAAAGAGAGAAATTAAGGACTATTACGTCAAGCGGTCAGAAAAAAAATAATAATGAAACTTGGCTCTTTTAAGGCACCATCTAATGTGCCAAATTCATTAGAATTAATCACAAAAATAAAAAATAATAACAAGATATAATAATTAAGACAAATGCTTCAGTACAATACCACTTAGATACGGTCAAACTCTGTCGCCGGGTACCGATTGGTACCACTAGGATACTGGCCCTGAGGACGAAACCAATAGAGGATTCGTCAATTCAATTGGCTCCAGTGTAGCCTGGAGCTAGAAGTAGCCCGGAAATTGAACTCTGACCCGCTAATTATAGTTGTGGCCCTGTAACTGGACTGTGGCCCGCTAATTAAGGTAGTAGCCTGGTATTCGAAAGTTGAAGGCCTGGTAGAAAAACCTGCTTCTAGCCTGCTAGTAAAAGTGGTAGCCTGGTGGTAAAAGTTGTAGCCTGGTAGAACAAGTGGTGGCCCGCTAGTAAAACCCTGAAATAACCCAGTACGCATTAGACAAAGCCCCCTTACTTTAATAGAAAAAAAAACTATAGTCCCCCCTTTGGATAAATATCTTTTCTTTACAAAACAAATTCCCCCAAAAGTTATCAATGCATTTTCAAAGACCATCAGCAAATAAAAGAAATACTGAGGTACAGACAACTTGAATATAACAAAGATAGGTATGAGTCACCGCTAAAAGAAAATATAAACTTCCCCATATGATCAAACTCAACTTACATTAAAAAAAATCAGATTTGATAAAATGGAGTAGATAAGATAACGCATGGGACGTAAAGTAAATGGTGGACGAGGCACAAAAAAGGTTAACAGAGATAAAGCAATTAAATCGTTAAGTTGGACAAAAAAACTGTAGCAATAATTACCTCGTTAGTGTGTGTGAGGGTACGGGAGAGTCGACGGTCTCGGTCTTATACGTATACGACGAACGTGGAAAGCCTCTAGAAATAAGGAAAAAAACCACTAACGTCATGGCGTGCTCCGCATGCTTGACAAGCAATAGGGAAAAAATAATTCCTGCTTGCCTAATACAGTATTTAGATACGAAAATATATCCCCAATTAATGGGTCCAATTAAATCACAAAACTAAATGTGGAGTCTCTGACTGCACTCAAACAGAAAGCTTCTCTTCTCGTTTCCGTCAATTTACCTTTCTCCTTCTACGAGCTTAAAAAAGCTACGTCAGAACAGCAAGAAATAGTAATGGGCTGAAATATGCGAAGTGATTTCGATACAAGGAGTAATTCTAAGATAATAAATGACTTAATTCCCGTTTAATATGAGGGTAAAATGACAGCGGAAGTCACAATTAATGCAATGAAATTAAATGGTTAAAGAAATACCAGATGATATTCCCTAACAAAACGATAAACTTTAAAAAGTATTAAATCGACCGCTGCAATTATAAAAAATAATACATTCCTATTACTCGGAATTAACAACCGAAGGTTACAAAAACTGCAGCCTGTCATGTGAAGCAGAGGTCCCAAAGCGATCTAACGATCTTAGAAATGATCGGCCGGTGATTGGAGTCCGGCAACCAAGGGGTTCCAAAAAGTTATGAAATATTTCAACCGACATTAAAATATGAATCGACGAGTCAAATGCAGCGTATTTGCGGGTCTTATTAACAGAATTCTTAAAAATATAAATCGGTTCGCCGGCCGTTCTACAGTAATGTAATATAAAACAAGCCAAGCTATCCTAATGACAATTTGCTCCGCTTATCAACTAAAATAAATATAGCCACAGGGTGTTATAAATGCTAATACAAATATAGCGTTAACCCATACTTAGAATAGAGTTAATTTACATTAAGAAAGGCGACAATTTCAAGCTTATCGTCAGCAAATCGAATCAATAAATTTAGAATTAATAAACCGATGAGTGTAAAATACAGCATCTTTTTTTCTAAATGGGGCGTATAAATGAAATTTAACAATATTTGACACTGGCAAAATCGGACTGTTACACCTTATCCATCGAACGAACGGAGTAATAGATTACCTGACCGCCAGTTGCTTCACTCCTATTAGTCCATTTATGGAAGATAAGAGGTCCGGCTTACACTATAATAGCTGACGAAGGCAATGGTCTTCCAAGTATTCGTGCGGTGTAAAACGTACCGTCTATTACCGCCATGTCCCTTTTTTGTTACTCCGTGCGTTCGGTGGACAGAGTATAGCGCGAAAATGGGTTAATTTTAACACTAGTGCTAGTGAATTTAAATTTGGTCCTTTTATAAACACATACTGACACACACATGCATTCGTTTTTATCAGAAAATTAACATTTTTATGAAATTACGTACAATGCCTTTGTTACGTGCAATTCTCAAATTTATTGATACGGGATATATATCTGTCTTTTGCTCATTGGAATTATTAGCTAGTATTCGAGATGATGCCTCATTCTCTTCATTATTAACAATCTTAGACACATAGGAATCCATTGTTATATGCTTGTCGATGTACTTTCGTTTAACAACTGCAATATTTTCATGTTGACCTTACAATTGGTTGTCTTTTTCTCCACTAATGTTTCCTATATGATGGAGCCTTTTCGGCTCGGGCTGCAGGGTGTAAACAGCACCAATTGTAAGGTAAACATGAATCCTCCACAACAATATAGAACATATCTACAACTGCAATATGTGACGATGTATTTTGCCCAAGTATTTTCACAGCCGTTTTTCTTTTATTTTCAACAGATTCTTCAATATAATTTTCAGCAACGGCATTGGACTACTATCCGCCATGCGTTTTCAACGTTTGTAAATCAGCGTCAGCATCCGATAGTAACGTTGCGGAAGATCTTCGGAAAGCATGGCTAGTATATAATTCGGGATTTTGCAAGCCAAGAAATGTGGCAATTCTTTTTGGGCTATCAGAAAACGTGTTGACTCCAACTGGTTGGATAATACATTTTCCGTTTCTATAGCTAAGAGAGAAAACGATTATTTTGCACATGATTTGGCCGCATTTGAATATAGTTTCGAACAACCGCAATGAGATTAATTCCAAGCATATCACCTTTGGTTATTGTAAACAATCTTGCAATTTTAGTTTTTGTATCTGTTATACTTATTTTGATAAAAGAACCACAGTCACTAACGTCTTCGGTAGGCATATGTACGAGTTAATTTTTTCGACAACCTCCTGTTATTCCAACTATAAAAATTACCTTCAAGCCTAAATAATCGTGATCATTTGCTTTTATCAAAAATTTGCTAAAATCTTCCTTACTGAAAGATTTTTTTGGCCGATATCCTTCTGCGTTCCTTTTCAAAAGAGCAATCAAGTTGGTAAACATAAGTAAGTTTACTTATGTCCACATTTTTATTAACGGTTATTGTTGTGCGTAACATTGAATAGTGGCTCCACATCGTAGAAAGCTTGAATACTTTTAATTTGTATGAGAAATAGACGAGAAGGACCTTTTCTGACACCGTTTTTTCAATATTTAATTTGTTCGCTTCGCACCACTTTTGGAAATTCGTATAAGCCGTTTCATGCGCTTCCTTGGAATTAGTTGGCAGCAAGGGAGCGGCTTTTAAAGCGCCAATAAATGTTCCAAAGCGTTCGAAGTCCTCCAAAGCTAAAGTGAGTGAAACAGAAATATGAATGGAAGAGCTTAGATATACTTATATGAAGCGAATCAGCGAAGCGAAACACCTGAGGATGACGAGTGTTTAGTAAAAATAAGAGCTTTGCCATAAAATATCCGTGAAAACGCTATGCTTGAAATCGACAAATATGTTTTGCATCTCAAGCAAAATTAGAACAGAAATCAATACCCTCAGTCAAAAACTATAAATGCTACTCCTCAGCATCCTCCTTATTTTGAGCAAGCACCAAACATTACTTCATAGTCCTCTTCAAATGTTCAACTATATCCTTCTAAACCATCATCACCCATGCAAAATCGCAATACTTATTCACAGCAATCACTTTCTTTTAAAGCATATCGTTATGCACAACCATCTTCTAAGCCATATTCTTATTCACAAAGTATTCCCTCGTGCATCTCATATTCTACAGTCGATGGATTCTCCGCCACAGTCACCTTCATCTCATCACTCAATTCAGGCAACCATAACAAATGTCAACAATTCCACACAACTAGAACAGTCACCACGTTTTCAGCCACATTATTTTAGGCCGATTATGTATCTTCAAGCATCTTCTCCGCAACTATCCCATTCTTCCCAACCGCATTATTATCCTCAAGCATCTCCTCCGCAACTATCCTATTCTCCACAACCGCATCATTATCCTCAAGCATCTCCTTCTCCGTAACTATCCCCTTCTGCACAACCGCATCATTATCCTCAAGTATCTCCTTCTCCGCAACAATCCCCTTCTCCACAACCACATCATTATCCTCAAGCATCTCCTTCTCCGCAACTATCCCCTTCCATCCATTCGCTACAGCCATCAACTCAAAATTCGGAAAGCCAGGATATAAATGCATTACATTCATGAAGAAAATGAAAATGATTAAACACCAATTATAAATTTTATAGAAATATTTGAAAATAAATAAATACATAAAATATTAGAGTTACTTTTATTTCGCCCCGTAGTTCATATAGCAAAGCTTTGCAATCATCATTTACGCATCTTGAAACTGTCTGAATAGATACTTTAAAAATATATGAAAGGCTTGTGAAGCTGTCACCAGATATTAGGAATCTGAGGGCAATACCAAAACGTTCTTCAATTGGAATACATTTTCTCATATTTGTATCACTCTTTGACATACAGTGCCCAATTTTATTTAGAAGGTGTCATAATCTTCAGCAGACGTCGGGCAGAAATTTTCAAATTTTTTACTTGGTTCTTTAACAAAATCGATTACACGATACATAATATCTGAAATTTGAAATCGCCTCTTCATTTCAGAAATATCTTAACTAAATATAGTTCCAACAATTGATATTTGCATGCACACGTCGTCAAGTGTCTCATGGAGAACTAGGTCGATATTCATATGAACCAATAAGCTATCCAACCAACACAAGTGCCGACAGTATGTTATTTCCGCACTTAAAAAATGTTATATAATGTCTTCTTCCTAACCTTTAGTGAAATCACTGGAAAGAATAAATATAAACGGTAGGTAACACATGATTAGGGATCGACAAGACAAGAAATCTTGTCTTGACAAGCAATTTCTTATCTTGTCTTGAAATTTTTTCAAGAAATAAAAAAAATCTTGTCTTGATCATTTCTTGAGAGTTGGTGTCTTGTCTTGACTCAAGAAATCTTGACAAATTATTAACCCCCGTTTAAAAGTCGTTTCTTGATACCTTGACAAGAGGGAAACCCCTGTTTAAAAGTCGGGATGAGATTGGTTGATATGATGTTTATGCTTTATGTCTGGAATCGAGGGTCACGCGGTCAGGATAGTATTGATTTCGTTGCTTCATATGTGTTGACAAATTATTTTTTTCTGGTAGATATGTTCTATATTGTTGTGGAGGATTCATGTTTTACCTTACAAATGTTTGCCTATTCTCTTCACTTAGAGCCGCTTGCTCTGGCTCCAGGGTGAAAACTGCACAAGTGCTAGTTTAGTGACCCTAGCGAAGTTGAAAAACCTAAAGGAAACTGGAGAAACGGTCTACGTTTCGAGGAACAAATCTGCCCCCGTTGTCAAGAACGAACAAATCTAAAAATGAAAATGGTTAGTAAATACAATAAAACAGTAAAAAGCTCTTGCAGATTGTTAAGCTTTGACTTGACTTTGCCAAAAGGTTTTTCAGCTTTGTTAGGGTCACTAAACTAGCACTTTTGCTGTTTACACCCTGGAGCTAGAGCAAGCGGAGAGAACAGGCTAGCATTTGTAAGGTAAACTTTTTTTCAATTTAAAAAATTTTATGTAAATTCAAAGATTCTGTACACCACTGAAGTAGATCCGCTTAGCAATAGTTATTTATGCAACAAGTGTGTAAAGTGACTCTTTTTTTATGAAGGGGAATATTGTCGCATGAGCCGTAGGCGAATGCGCCAATCCCATGAATAAAAAAAGGGTACTTTACACATGAGTAGCATACAAAATTTTTTCTACTATCGAAAAATATATGAAAAAACAAAAATAATATTAAATTACTTTACGCACTAGTGCGTAAAATAACTTACTTTACGCACTGCACATTAAAAAGGCCTATTTTACGAATCTCAGAGAGTGCGTAAAGTGAGTATTTTACGCACGGTGGTAGAAAAAGTTCTTTTTGATTCTAATATCTTAGGTCATAACATATACAAAAATGATAAAAAAAATCCTTTGCAAATAAAAAGTCATCAAATATTAAAAAATTATCCAATTTAATTTTGCCCACAAGGCAGAGTTTTACCAAAATTAAAGTATCAATTTTAATTTTGCTCGTATTGACCTGATTTTTAATAGTCAATATTCCGACCCATTTCAAATGTTTTTGCCAATTTTTACATATTTATTTCCTTTGGCCAATTTGGCTGCCACTGAAGTAGACTCGCTTTGCAAAGTACTTTTTGGTGCCAATACCTTAGGCCATAACATATTCAAAAATGATAAAAAAAACTTTGGAAATAAAAATGTTATTTTTTACATAATAATTTTTTTTATCCTTCCATTAAAAATGTTTCAGTGCTTTGTTTTTTTTTTTTTCAATAAACTAGCAAACAAATGAGTTTTTTTTATTTTATATTTTCAAGAAATTTCAAGATTTTCTTGATTTCTTGCCAAGAAATCTTGATCTTGAGAAGTAATTTCTTGTCTTGTCTTGAAAAACAAGGATCATTTCTTGTCTTGATCTTGTCTTGAAATCAAGACAAGATCAAGAAGTTGTCAAGAAAATGGCGACCCCTACACATAATGGCGTGCACGGAAAGATTTATTACTCATACTTTACTCAAAATTTAGTAAATAAAACTTTACCTTAATCGACTTGTATTTAATGATGACATCCACCAGCGCCTTTTGTTCTTTTTTCTTGTTGAGTAAATATGAGCCACTAAACAAAACAAAAGCTGCGGCAGCAACTGTCACTTTTTTTGCTGCACGCGAAATTTTTAAACTGAACCCTAGCTTCAAACGAAGACGAAATATACTCGTTATGAGGACTGCTCATGAAGAACAGGCTCATTCAGGCCGTGGGAAGACTACGCGTGGCCAAGTTCGATCCGTGCTTTACCTGTGCTTGTTGGCCGCGTGAGTCGGGCCTGTGCTAATACAGGCCGTGGGAATGCATCTTTACATTGACGCTTTGCCATGGTTACCTTTATATCATGATTGTTACATTGCTATTTCTATAGAACCAAAAAGTGACTTTGATGATAATAATAATAATTATTATTATTAATTAAATGTGTTAGTGGGAACGACCGGAAGGGGAGACCGCATATTAATAGTTCTAATAATTTGATTGTATCTATAGCTGTTAAGAAATAAGTTTCACTCCTATCGTGCGTGGATTTCACGTACAAACATTTTTCTGTTAGGTTGGGTTAGTTTGGTTCGAGAAAAAACACGTAGTACCAGGCCACTTATTCTTTTCCTGTTGCGCAACAGTAAACTCTGTGAGCATAGCCATAAACAAAAGAAAATATCACCAATTTTCTTTTTTATAGTTTTTGCTTGTGTGTCTCAGTTTTGATTAGTTTGGTGACACAAGTGCGCATATTTTTTCTCACTTTTTTGCCTTTTTTTTCATTGTGAACTATGTTCTATTAATTTATGGAACTTCAAGTGAATAACTGCGAGCAGTAAAAGATTGATCATTCACAAGGCAACAAAGAAAAATGGACAGCAAGTTTTTTAGTTTAGTTTGGGTTATTTTTGGGTAGCTTAGTTAGTAGAAAGCGCGCGAAAGCGCCCGGATTGTTATATCCTACTTTGAATATTGTACATACGAGTACATTGTGTGTCAGCATGACTTATGACTTAATTGCGTTGTAAGCGAAATATCCCTAGAACTACCTCTAGGACATGGCAATGAAAGTTGCAAGGAGATGAAATATTGCTAACCTTTTTGCCGTTCGTCAACTTACTTGCTTCGCCATTTTATCCGACTATTCCTAATATGATATTTATTTTTTCCTAACCATCCAATCCAATTATGCGCTTGAACGAAGTGAGAGAACTACGAGCAGAATGCTATCTATATACATTTTTTATCCTTTTTTGCATATACTACTATTTTTAACTGTTACAGGAAGCTTCCCCGATTGCTTCCACTCAAGCACCAATCAGCGAATCGTCTAACTCCGACAAAGATTCTGATGGCTTCCGATCTAGATCATCGACCATTGAATCACAATATGAAGGAAAAGAAAATTATCTAAATGTTAGAAATGACAAACAAAATTCAATTTCTCCTGACAGAGGTTCCGATAAAGGACTAAAATCACCTATGATGGATATGTAAGTTCAAAGTTCTATGAACACTATATACTTAACTGATAAAATAAATGTGCTGCTCTAATTTTTAAATATGGGTTTAACTAAAGCTTGGTTAGGGTTATTCGGGAATATTTCGGTTGTAAATGAATTGTTTGCTGTATGGGTTAGAGGAATGGCTTGTTCTTCAGCCCTATTTTTATTACATTATTTAATTGCTCATTAAAACATGTACTTTTTATTCTTAAGTACCTATCTTTAATGAGTTTATTACTCCATTAATGATTAATAGGATTAAAAATGATTTATTGTTGTAGATAATATTACACGGAGATTCTCCTGTAATAGTGCAGTAAATCAGAATCTATTAAAGTCATTGCATAACCCTAGAAGTCGCCGAAATATGCCCTCCCCCTTGATTTCATTTATTATTTGCCAAACACTCTGAGCTTTGTCACCACTCTCTCTAATGCGTTCACAATAGTCTGTACCTATACTTTGCTTTCAGCCATTCCTCCCTATATATATCATCACCCTACTTATTACTGGCAAAATATCTAGCTGGTTCTTAAATCCTGGGTCCTAGTTTTAAATTCCATAGTTGGAAGCAGTGGTCTGAGAGTTAAACATTCTCATCTCAATTTTATCTAAAAGTTGATTGTTTACCTTTATTTTAAGTGGTATTTTTTGGTCCTGTTGATCTGATAATACGAGTAATTTTGCTTTTATATAGTCCTAGTTAGTGAAGAAGCTGTCAATGTAACTTGTTAAGGATTTACATACACTTATAAAAATTGTGATAGATAAGCTGATATAATTAAGACATAAAGTCGTTAGAACTTCTACTATTTTCACTAGTGTGAATATTAAAATCCCCTACAATAACTAATAACTAAAAAATTGTCTAATTTGGTTAAGAAAATATTATCTAAACGTATTAGGTACATGATACAGACACAAGATGATAATCTTGAATGTATCGTTCTCAATTTCAATTGCAACACACTCAAACATTCTATGGGAAATCTTTGCTTACATCATAGCATCTATCTACTTTCCTGCAGACAGATATATAGTGTAGATATTGATTACTTAATAATTCCCTGGAAGCCATGTATAGAGTTTCCAATGGACTGCACTTGTATTTGTGGACTTTAGTTTTGCAAGTTTCATTGGATTTTCCGTTTGTGGTGTTTGGATTTGGCGTGTCTGCAAATCCAGAAAATGGTTTATAATTATACCTGTAGGTAAAAAGTTTAGGAGATATTGCTTCTTTTGTTTTTTTTATTGGGACAGAGAGTATAAATGATCTTTTCGCCTTGTCTTTTTTTTCGTTTGCATCTTGTAGCAATTACTATCGTCGACGTCCTTGATCTTCAAGTAATCATCAGTTTTGTTATCTTCGCGGTCTCTGGATAATAAAATCCATGCCTGCTGCTTGCTGTAAGAATCTGATAGTAAAGTCAAAGTCAAAAATTCAATATTACAAAAAATACTTAGGAGTATTTAACAAACGGCGCCATAATATAAAAATAAATCATGGAATATAAAATCACAATAGAAAAAATAGAAAACACTAAAGTACAGTTTAAAATGTTTAAAATACAAGACATTAAAATAGTTAAAAAGCCAAAACAAGATAAAATAAAATCCAGAGTTCAATAGGCATTGCAAGTATAAACCCTACAGCGGACGATAGAATTAAAAAGTAATACAATTAGAAAGTAATAATGACATTGCTGCACTATAGTTAAAATAGGTAATCGTAACAGCACAATAATACAAATAATACAATATAAGAAATTTCACCATGTATGCATACACATAGAATGATTCACTCTTATGACATAAACTCAGCAACAGTATAGAGTTCCAACTGTATAAGAAACTGTTTAATACCCTTTCTAAAAGTTGAGGCTGATCCACTTTGCTTTACTGCCCGTGGAAGGCGATTATAATACCTAACACATGAGTAGAGAGGGCTTCGCTTAAAGAGTGTTAACATATGTAAGGGTATATTATAGTCAAGATATCTGGTGTTATGCTCATGATCAGGTAAGTATTTCAGGAAAAGGTGCTTGTTATTATGCAGGAATGTCACACACTCATATATATGCAAACCAGCCAGGGTGAGAAGATTGTGTGTTTTTAAAACTACCCTGAATTAATCGAGCCTGCTCATATCAATAATAATTCTCAATGCCCGTTTTTTCACAAGAAAGACTCTTGATGCAGTCGCACTGTTTCCCCAGAAAAGAACTCCAAACTTAATGATGGAATTGAAGTTTGGATAGTATGTTATTAGCAAAGTTTTCAAGTCGACATATTGCTTTAGAGTCCTGAGCATATAGTAGCAGCTATTAAGCTTGTTCGAGACATAATCAAGCTCCCTTTCCCAAGTGAGGTGACAATCCACATAAATACCTAGAAACTTAGCTTCCAATGTGATTGGTATCACCTGTGAGAGCAACACAGCATTATCCGGACATGCAAGTGGTGTATAACATAAAACTCGATTTGTTAGCATTAAGTATAGGTTTGTTTTGATCGAACCATCTTTGTGCAGACATTAGACAATGCCTACCAACAGCCAGGACCCTCTCCACAGTCGTTGCTCCAGCCAGTATGTTAATATCATCGGCAAAGTTTACAATCGACACACTCCCGTCCGCCACATATTTGCTTAAGTCATTGATGTAGAATATGAAAAGAAATGTCCCGATAAGTCTACCCTGTGGAACACCCACACCCATGCCCTCTGAGCAGTAGTCATGCCCATCCCTCTGGATTACAACCCTCTGCATACGACCTCTCAAGTACGATCCTATCCACCTCAGTGGAGAGCCTCTAACTCCAGAGCGTTCAAGTTTGTCAAGCAAGATGTCATGGTTCAAGCTGTCAAAGGCCTTTGAGAGATCTAAAAATGCACCCATGGCTACATTATTGCTTTCAAGGTTGTCTACAATCCCACTCACAAAGTCGAACACTGCACTGTTTATAGACTTCCCTGCCAAGAAACCATCATCTCACTAATTAAATCAAAATTGCGAAAAAAAACCAACAAACGAGACACATAGCCTTTTCAAATATTTTTGAGAAGGAAGAAAGAAGGCTAATAGGTCTATAAGCCTCAGGCACAGTCGGATCTTCCGTTTTGTATAAGGGCTTGATGACCACAGCCAATCTGAGATTTGTAGAGAAAACGCCCTGCTTGAAAGAATTATTTATGACGTGACAGAGGGGAATTGCAATCTGTTCAGCGCAACCCTTAATAAGATTGACAGATATCTCATCATACCCTGAGCTTATTTTGTTTTTTAGCTTGTCTATTATTTCCAGCACCTCCAGAACGGTTACTGGTGTAAGGAACATATTATAATTTGGATTATACAATATGTTACATTCAAAATTTTGTGTTGGCAAATTCCTTACCAAATTTGGTGCTGCATCTACCATAACCTGATTCAGGCCATTACTGACAACATGTGGATCACCTGAAATATCAAACTCTTTCCGTGATGAGCTCTTCCCATTGATCTCACTAACAACCTGCCAAGTGAATCTTGATCTATTATCGCTATTTAATATTTTGTTAGCATAGTATTGCTTCTTAGATTCTTGCAGTACATTGTTATATCTAGACTCTCACTGATTATATGCATGGTTATATCTTTCATCAGCTCTGCTCAAATCCAAGAGCACATCCAGCTCCCGTTTGCATTCTATCATCCTCGGAGAAGTGTAATAATTTTTATCCTTTGTACGTATAATTTTTACTGAGAAACAATGATTGAAAAAAGAAAGAAACAAATTTATAAACGCCATTGACTGGCCTTTATAAAAGATGACTCTTCAACATCGAAAACCATCTGCCAATTCTCCCTCGCGAGAAGCTGACGGAACCATTTCTTACCCTCAGAGTTAAAAACTCTACGATTGAGTTAATTTTGCGATGTTGCACCAGGCAGACTAAAAGTTAACTTCTGTCCAGTGTGGTCGGATATATGAGTGTGCAAGATCCTAGCTGTGAAAGAACTACAGTTGGTAAAAATGTTGTCGATACATGACTTTAAAACAGAGTTTTATCCACAATACCAAAACAGAATATTTGCACTCGACGCGCGTTTCGCTAACCATGTTAGCATCATCAGAAGATGATTAAAACTAAAATTAAAATCTACATAACTCCCTTTTATACTACTGTTTGCTTAATCAAGCGGAACTAAAAAGAACCAATCCTGGGATCCCGCTAGTCACGCTTGATCAACCAATACAATGGACTATACGGAATAGGCCCTCTATCTCTATTTAAACTATTCTTACATTTAATAATTTCCATACTTTCATATGCGTCTAACAATCTCCTATCAGTTATATTATGAATTAATTTTAAATTTTTAATTGTTATTTTATGATTATTATCAAAAGCATGCTCGTCAACACTTGATTTTTCTGTTCTACCATACTTTAAATGAGCTATATGTTCTTTGAATCTCGTCTGTATAGATCTTCTAGTTTGCCCAACATATTTTTGGTTACAATCCATACATCCAATTTCATATATTCCACTTCTTTCTAATATTTCAATTTTGTCTTTTGGACCACCTAATAATTTCTTAATGTTAAACTGAGTCTGGTATACTAATTTTAAACCTACTTCCTTAAAAACTTTTTGGAGTCCTCTAGTATACTGAGGATTATACGGTATCGAAACGTATTTTGTATTTTCATCCTGATTAACGAAAGAAGTGGAATCACGAATGGTCTTTCTAAACAAATGCCTATTAATTAGTTTATTTTTTAAGTTAGTATTAAAACCATTAACTTTCGCTATATTCCTAATAGTTTCCTTTTCATTATTAAATCTTTCTCTGCTAAGAGGAAAGTTAACCAAACGGTGTACTAAAAAATGAAAGCTGGCCATTTTATGTTGGTCGCAGTGGAAGGAGTCATTAGGAATATATCGGTTAGTGGCAGTATTTTTTCTATAAATATCAAATTCTAGTGTGTTATTATCGTTCCTAATCACTAAAGTATCCAAAAATGGTAGCTGGTCATTGTTCTCGACTTCATAAGTAAACTTAATGGTGGGGAAACGGTTGTTTAGTTTTGTTACAAAATCTTCAACATTAGCGGTTTTTGTGTCGAAAATCGCGAAAATGTCATCCACATACCTGTACCATACCCTTGGAAAATATTCGAACTCCTGACTGATTTCATTTTCAAATTTACTCATGAAAAGGTTAGCTAAGAACGGCGATAAACAGTTGCCCATTGCCGTGCCTTCAAGTTGTTGGTAATAATTATTTTTGAATTGAAAATAATTTTGATCCATGCAAAGTTTGGTTAAAGTTAAATATTCTTGTTTGATTTCGTTATCAAAACTATTCATCTCAAGTAATTCACCAAGGTATTGCAAGGTCTGTGGGATTGGTACACTAGGGAACAATGAGCTAACATCAAACGAGATTAAAATTTCACCTTCATTAAGAATCGTGTCTTTAATTTTGTTTATGAAATCTAAGGAATTTAGTACTCCTGAATTCTGTTGTTTTATAGGTAAATTTTCAAACTGGTTTGCTAGCCACTTGGATATATTATAAGTTGGTGATCCTATTGCCGAGACTATGAGACGCATTGCCTTCCCAGGTTTATGAATCTTGGGAAGACAATATAGTTTCGGCATAGTAGGATTACTTACAGATAATTTGTATCTAATTTGATCAGAAATAAGGTTGGTACATTTCTTCAAAGTGTTTTTAACTTGTGTTACCATCTTAGATAATGGATTCCTTGAGATTCTGTTATAGGGCCTGGATTCTATTAAATTATCAACCCGTTGAAAATATTCGCTTTTGTCTAATATAACAACCTTATTACCTTTGTCAGCTTTTAGATAGAAAACATCTTTCTCCTTCAATCTCTTGATTAAACTTTTTCCTCATTTAAAGTATGGTAGAACAGAAAAATCAAGTGTTGCCGAGCATGCTTTTGATAATAATCATAGAATAACAATTAAAAATTTAAAATTAATTCATAATATAACTGATAGGAGATTATTAGACGCATATGAAAGTATGGAAATTATTAAATGTAAGAATAGTTTAAATAGAGATAGAGGGCCTATTCCGTATAGTCCATTGTATTGGTTGATCAAGCGTGACTAGCGGGATCCCAGGATTGGTTCTTTTTAGTTCCGCTTGATTAAGCAAACAGTAGTATAAAATGGAATTAGGTAGATTTTAATTTTAGTTTTAATCATCTCTTGATGATGCTAACATGGTTAGCGAAGCGCGCGTCGAGTGCAAATATTCTGTTTCGGTATTGTGGATAAAACTCTGTTTTAGTGCATGTTGCCGAAGGTTCCAAACCCCAACGTAGTAGGGGATACATGACTTTGCTGATCCAGCCATTCTGGTATATTCGTATACACCAGGAAAGACATTAAAAGAAGCTAAGAGAGATAAAAAAAAAAGTTGCTGAGTCACAATCACTGTGCAATATATTAATGTTAAAATCGCCCGCCATAAATACCAAAATATCTTCACCTGCAAACCTACTCAAGATTATATCAATTTTCGACAAAAAATATTAACATGAGTGGTCCTATATACAAACAAAACACCCACCCTGGTGCCATTTATTAAAAGTTCTGCAGCCGCACGCTCAAAAACGAAATGCTCTGGATACCGGGTTAGATCTGTCCTTGTTTTCCATAAAGTTCCCTTTCGAACATACACAGCGGCCCCACCATGCAAGTGCTCTTGTAACAATGGCATGATGCCAACTCGTATTCCACCAAGTTGTAACACTTTAACTGTTCTTCTGAGTTTCAATGTTCTGTAATAGCCAATGCAATACACTTATGCTCACTCATAAGCAACTGAAGTTGGTCCAGACTATTACCAATAGATTGGACATTATGATGGGTAATGTGGAACTCCTTGTCTATTTCGAGTAGGTCACGCCTTTCCCTGGGGTTGTGCGTCTCTGCAGATTCAAAAAATGGTTAATAATAATACCACTTGGCCAGAGATCTGGTGACATGATCTCTATTTTTTTAGTAATGGGAACAGCTAGTTTCAAAGAGCTTCTCCACCTATCTTTTTTTGTCTTCATTCTGTAGCAAGTACAATCCTGCACTCCGTTATCTGTTAAATATTCCAGAATTCTTTCGAGAACAGTATTTGGTTCAAAACCAGATAAAAAAAAACCATGCTTGCGTCTTGGGGATTGCAACAGTTAGATGCGGGATATTTTCTTTGATTCCCTTAGTTGGCTCGGGACACTTAAATTTCGGTTTTCTTTTTACTATCTGCCAGTCAAAGTCTTGGGCTTCATCCTGGCTCTTCTTGATAATTATTTCCCTCTCGTTTCCCAGATTGTTGTAGAGAATGGACACTCTAGGTGTTTTCACTGCCTTTTGGCTATGTAAGCTACAGGTATCCGCTGGGGATCGAAGTTCTATTTCCGTACCATCATTGTTGTTTATTTCGTGCTTATCAATATTTTCGATATCCACAGTAGATATATGCAATCAGAATAGGGCCACGATTTTGCTCATGTAAATCTCCATAACAAGACTCCAAGCCTATCGCAGTTTTCATGGTCACCATCTCTAGGACTGACGCTAGTCACGTGGACGTCGCCTATTTGACTGCAATCAATTGGGTATCAGGTGTTGCGTCATCAACTTGAGATCTATGATTTTTAAGGGGTGACATCAGTGAACTAACCTCATCTCGAAGCATTTGGAATCTCTGACATCACCACGGTCACCCTAATTATACTACGTTCCATTTAAATGCCGTCTGCGCACAAGTTAATCCGAAAGTCAGATCGATCATTATCATCGTCGTGAGTTTTTTGAAAGTCTGAATTTGAGCTAAATTCAGGTCCTCTTCTGATGTCAGAGCCATTCTAGAAATAATTTATTACACGAATATTTTTTTTATTAATAAAATTTTGTAGAGCCGCTCGGGATCGCACTGGAGCCACTGTTGTGGCAGACCGTAACTAGTAGCTCCACTCCCCCAAATATTTTGTGCCAGCCGCCGAAAATCCGCAGACTGTTGGCAGCATGTAGAGCGTTTTAGTTTAATCAGTCGTTCGTGTGTAGGCAGAGTGTTCAGAACAGAGTCGGATTTGTGGAAATCCTTAATTTTATTTCTATTTTAATATTTTATTCGGATTTCGGTGGAAATATATACGAAGCAATGAAAAATACAAAGGCAAATAGGAGAAATCTATAGTCGGATTAGTGAATAGATATGTTAATAAAATTAGGTGAAGGTCGAGACCGGAAAAATCGTCTAGGTGTCAGATTTTTTTTTAATAAGTACATATTATATAACGATAATGGAATGCTTTGTAAATATTAAATATATTTTGACACTGTGAAACTAACCCAAAGTTGATTCGACGACAAACTCAATAGCTAAAATAAGTTGAGAATAAGTGAAACTAACCGAAAGTTAATTGAACACTAACCCGAACTAACCAAATCTATTAAAATTGATTATAACGTATCGGAACTGCTT
>MU186711.1:0-39767 GCA_016904865.1 Pissodes strobi | reverse complement strand
GTTAGTATCAACTTATTTTAGTAATTTGAACCCGTTACGATACGTTATAATCAATTTTAATAGATTTTGTTAGCTTTGGTTAATCGTCGAATCAAGTTTTGGTTAGTTTCACTTAGTCTCAGCTTATTGTAGTCATTTGAACCGGTGCCGGTGCCGATACGGTACAACTAATTTTGATAGATTTGGTTAGTTTTGGTTAGTCGTCCAATCAACGATACAAAAAAGCCGTAACGCGAGACGAAAACATAAACCATGTCACAACGATCACTTTCATGAAACCAAAGAAGTGTAGTAAAAATGAGATTCCGAACTATTATATTATTATATATATTTTTAAATATATTTTAGGTAATCCACTATTATTGCTATCTTTGAAACGGTCAAAGCTACAAAGTTGATTAAATTAGAAAGTTGCCATTATTGATGCCTTTTCAAGATCGATTTGCAGTGTTGTTAAATTCTTGTTAGATTCTGAGATAGCAACAGTGGTATCACCTAAAAATGACACCCCGTATAGCAAATTTTTTTTCAATTTCCTTCTATGAAAATATTTTTACAACTTTGCTCAGTTTCACTTGATTTTTCACCGGCCGGCATTCAGTAGGTCTTTCGGTACGAGTCCATACAATCTCCTGAATACATCTCTGACTAGAGAAAGCCACGCGAATCAATCGGACACTTACGCAGCGCATCGGTCATCTCCAGTTGTCACTTGATATAAAAGAATGTGGCAGAATTACATCAAAGGATTTACCGCTGAGTGAACTTACTAGTTTACATATACTTTGGTAACACATTCTAACGTGCTATTAGCCTCTTGAAATTGTTTCAGCTAATATTATAGACAAGCAGGTGGTGTATAGTTGAATCGTCGACTACCGAGCACAACTAGTTGATATCAAAATATACATTTTCTTTTACACCTTTAGTGGCCTCCAAAAAAGTTTAATACATTTATTCTAATGTAAAATAAGCATGGGAGCCAATAATTAGGGGTCTAAATATTTACAAGGAAGTAATGGATATAACTGAAAATCGATCGTTTTTTGCAAGAAACCTTCGGATGCACCGATTCTATTTAAATTTTCACCAACATCATATACTTTATTAAAATATTGTAGTTTCTCGTAAAACTCTTAGCTTTTTCATATCACATACTTTGCACATGCATTAAACTGTCAAAAGCCAACTTCCTGTCTCACTGGATATTCATATTTTCCTGTTTTCGGACGTTTCCGGACAAACCAAAACTTGGTAGCACTGAAATCATTATTCCAGACTTTATCAACACCTTGTGTTTTGTAAAACAGTGCGGTGAATAAAAATAAGTAATACCTACACTTGGGAGCTTTAATAGTATATTATATACCTAGTAAGCCATTATTTACCGAGCACTTTTATATCCTGAGGCGCGTAGCGCCGAAGGATATAATATGCGAGGTTAATAATGGCCTTCTCAACCGAGGTATATATAGAATTTTTTTTACTACTAACACTGATATATTACCATATTTGATTCGATTTTATTTTTATATTAGTCATTTTCTACTTATTTTTCAAATAATTCGAAATATCAAGTAGCCTGGAAGTTCAGTTGTCTAATTGACAGATATCGTAACATAATCTCCTGACAGCTCCATACATACAAAGTACCTTCTTTCCATCTAAATTTTGACAAAATCGCATTATTAATAAGAATATTATGGGGAGTCATGAAAAGTGAGTTATACTGTATATAATTTTTTTACTAATAGCACTGATACAATCCTTATCATTATTTGTTGTATGTGACTAATATTTTTTAGATATTTTTTATTTTTTTAGATTGGAAATGTGGTAGGTCTTAAGGCAATCTTAATTTTAAGTGATTAGATTTTGAAATTAATCATTTCCTACTCATTTTTCAAATAATCCGAAATGACAACTGGTTGTCAAACTAACAAGTTTGACATTTTGACATTTTCCGTTTTCGTTTCATTATTGACCTAGGTTTTTTTTAATATTATTATTTACCTAGGGTGAGAAATGTTACTTCTCATTTGAGGAATGGAGTAAATAATGGTGATTTATCATGTTAGTAGTAAAAAATAGTATATTATATACCTAGGTTGAGAAGTAAGCCATTATTTACCGAGCACTTTTATATCCTGAGGCGCGAAGCGCCGAAGGATATAATGTGCGAGGTTAATAATGGCCTTCTCAACCGAGGTATATATAGAATTTTTTTACTACTAACACTGATATATTACCATATTTGATTCGATTTGATTTTTATATTAATCATTTTCTACTTATTTTTGAAATAGTTCGAAATATCAAGTAGCCTGGAAGTTCAGTTGTCTAACTGACAGATATCGTAACAAGAAGCGTTTTTTCGCGAGCTAACTACAATTAACCACGGCATACTACAGGATACTGCTTTGTTTTCACGAGGATTAATTTAATTGTGGTAAGTGAGGGGAAGTTTCGTGATGTCACTATTACATCATCATTTTTCAACTACGGCTTACTACAATTTACATACGTGACGAGGTGTGGTACTCGAGGTTTGATGGAGTCATGGCGGATTAATTTTGAAACGTTAAACATGTGAAATGTTTGCTTTCCATTCTGAACAAGTTTGTAAATTATACGTTCATGAAATTCTTCTATAGAAGCCTCATACGCATCGGAATTTCTACACAAATGTGCCCCAAATGGGATTTGTGCAGCATAAAGTATCCTGAACATATTCATCGAAAAATACCATTAGTTCGCTTATCTCCAGAGGCCACCATTCTGTCATTAAAAATATGAGTAAACGTTCTGCACTGATCAAACTGATCATTTTCAAATAAATATGCAAAACATCTATATTCTTTTCTAGCAATGCAAGATCTAACTACGGTATTTTGGCGAAGACAGAAGCAGACAGTACAATTTGTGGTGGGGTGCCCGCTTGGCACTTCCTTCAGTATTACTTGTAGTTAACCGTGGTTACTCGCCAAAAAACGCTAATAATCTCCTGACAGCTCCATACATGCAAAGTACCTTCTTTCCATCTAAATTTTTACAAAATCGCATTATTAATAAGAATATTATGGGGAGTCATGAAAAGTGAGTCATACTGTATATAATTTTCTTACTGATAGCACTGATACAATCCTTATCATTATTTGAATTGATTAGATTTTGAAATTAATCATTTCCTTTTCATTTTTCAAATAATCCGAAATGACAACTAGTTGTCAAACTAACAAGTGTGACATTTTGACATTTTCCGTTTCCGTTTCATTATTGACCTAGGTTTTTTTTTAATATTATTATTTACCCAAGGGAGAAATGTTACTTCTCATTTGAGGAATGGAGTAAATAATGGTGATTTATCATGTTAGTAGTAAAAAAAATATATTAAGGCATTTTCTTTTTATTGAAACACAATTTATTGCGACAACAGTTTTGAAATGCGTTATATTATGTAAGCAAGACATTATAAAAAAGATGTTTTGATTAAGATATATTTTAGGCATGAGGTGGATTGAACTAAAAATTAGTAATAAGTTTTACTTGGGCGTTTGGGTAAAAATATACTCAGAAAATGTGTTAAGGAAACATTTTCTGAACAAGGTATTATGGAACTGACTTTGCCAACAGACTCTAAATATTAATATTATGTCATCTAGTTACGACTTCTAACTTAATATGTTTTCTAAAATACGTGGGATACATATGTAACGATTTTTTTCCTTTGAGGTATTAATAATTATTGTGAAAATTGTGTTGCAGATTCCTTAAAGTTGGAAATAGCCCTAAATCAAGACCTTCGGCAGCTGATCGTCATAAACTAGATACAGGCTCTTGGAGACAAGCTATATATAACAGAGTGGTAACTCCGAAAAAAGTAGTAACTTTTGAGGGACCAAGAAGAAAAAAAACAAAAGAAGAGTTACGAGGATTGTGGAAAAAGGCTATCAGACAGGCAATATTGCTCGTGAGAATGGAAAAGGAAAATGATCGTTTGAAAGGTAGAAACTACTGTTAACTTTTAAGTTAAAAATAAGCGTAACTGGCTGTTAATCCAAATATGTGGATGGCATATTTTGCATCTTTGCAGGAAGCAACAGAAACACCTTTTTAACATTTTTAAATTCCCTAAACAATAGAATTCAATTTACCATGGAAAAATAATCTAACAACATTTTAAACTTTTTGGACATAAAGATTACAAAAACAAGAGATTCGATTTGATATATATGGGAAATCACAACAACAACAACAGATGCAATAATTCATAAAGACTAACCAATCTTGACAAGTAAAACTTTCCGCTTTTCATAGTCTCATCCATAAACTTTTCAGCTTTTCTCCTAGACTCGGCGAGTTTTCAAAAAGAAGTATCCATTATTAAACAGATTGAAATTAATAACGGTTATAAGATAGCTTTGATTGACAAATTAATAAAGAAAAAACAGAAGAACATTTTAACTAAACAATTTTATAACCCTACATTAGAATTAGAAAAGGAGCCGTTTAAATTTATCAATTATATTCCGAAAATTACAGATAAAGTTTCAAAAAATTTAAATAAATTTGGCTGTAAAATAATTCAGGTTAATAAAAATAAACTAGGGAGAAGACTAATAAACAATAAAGACAAAATTGACAAACAATCTAAATCTGGTGTTTACAAAATAAATTGTGTGAACTGTGAAGCTGTATACGTAGGACAAACTAGTCGACACTTAAATATTAGGATTAAAGAACACAAAAAATCGATTTTATATAATATTAAAAACTCTAGCTTAGCAAAACATTGTATAGAAAATAATCATTTTATAGATACGAGTAATGTCAACCTTTTACACACGGAAACAAAAAGCAAAAGGCTGAACCTTTTGGAGTACCTAGAAATCCAGAAGTCACAAAAAACAGACGTTTTAAATACGAACGACCAGCTGACATGCTCTTTAAACACCTGCATAATTGACAGTGCAATAAAAACAAAATACCGTCAGGCGGTTTAGTAGGGTATAACAATTTTAGATTTTAGTATACAACTACTCTTGATAAAGGCCGAAACATATGTAGAGAAAAATACCTCATTAAATTATTTTGAAACATCTAAAAGCAGTGTACTATTTGTCTCTAGTATTATTATTGAACGATGTTTCACAAGGATCCTACCGCCGAAACTATTCATTGCAAATAGAAGTAGCCTCGGTTACTCGTATCGTCAATCGTTAAGAGTCCGAGCTGTATTTCTAAGTAATAGCTTGACTATTCAAATTGTATCATGAATCTGTTTAGTATTTCTCATATTATATCTTTAATTTTAGATCTTTTTAGTCCAATTTTGCGAATAAGCAAATTAAACAAAATAGTAGATAATTCCCAGATAATTAACTTCAGGATTTACGTTATTTATCATGTATACAATAATTATAGGCGAGCGGCAAATCAAGATTATCTCAAGTTATAGGTTTCTAAAAATACAAACAAAAAGAAAATTTTATCTCAGAATTTTATGTTTTAGTGCGACAAGAGGAATCTGCAGTTAAAAGAATAAAACTGGAATACGATGAGATGAAGCCCAATCAAAGAGAGGTGATGGAGGTGTGGGAAATGCTAACTAACAAGGACTCCCATATTAAATGTGATAAGCCAATGCTTCTGCAGGCAATTCGCCAGGGTAAGATTGCACTTGATTTGTTATACTTATCTCAAGTATATTATGATATTCAGTTTAATCTCTGATTTTGTGAATTAGAAATTGGATTTCTTTCCGGGGAATAAAGATGTTTGTCTATTCATTATGAAATCTAATTTGATATCGAGTTTATATATAGGGGTGCGCGAGGTCATGAGAGTCAGCAAGAAGTGGTAGTTGATGTGAATTGACGCGTGCAACATTGTAGGGGTATAATTTATGTTTGGAGAGCGACGCACTACACTCCCCACCTGCCAAATTAGTAGCACGATAGCAAAGTTTACCAAAAAGTCTAAGAAATAGTTACAAGAAAATGTTTTGGCTGCATGTAAATTCAACCACTTTTTCTACTTCCTTGACTTGAGCCATGCCGGCGTAATTTCACTGGAATATATATAATAGGGGAGGCCGGAGGTTATCTAGGCTGAATTATGTACTATCTTCACATTGTTTAAGCCTTATACAGGGTGCTACAAATTCGTTTCTTTGTATGGGTATCTCGAAAACCGTAAGGGATACGAGGTTGGTTAAATTGGGGCAAAGTTGCGCAATTTAAGGGTGATTGACATATTGTCGAGAAATTTAGAAAATTCCGTCTACTTCCGGAGATATCCGTAAAATACCGAAAATCATCTATTTTATTTTTATTTTTTCCTGCCTTTGTTTGAAGAGATAAAGTAAAATAAATGTCACATTCTTATTGCCACTTTTTCTTCTCTATAAGCTGGTAGTATCAAATTTTAAATCCGACGTTTCGCTTTCGGGCCCCCTTCATCAACTTAATTTTTTAAAATACGGACCTGGATTTTTTATCTAATTTTTAAAAAGCCTTTGGTCTCCCAAAACCAACGATGTATCACACTTGTCCGATAGTGGTAACAAATATTGTCATAAGTGGAATCGGGTCAGAAAAGATCGCCCCATCTCTCTCTAACACATAATCTCTTATGGAAAAAATCTAGATTTGTTGATTTATTGATAAGTGCGATACATCGTTGGTTTTAGGAGACCAAAGGCTTTTTAAAAGGTAGATAAAAATTCCAGGTCCGTGTTTAAAAAAATGAAGTTGATGAAGGGGGCCCGAAAGCGGAACGTCGGATATAAAATTTAATAACGCCAGCTTGTAGAGGAGAAAAAGTGGCAATAAGAATGTGACATTTATATTACTTTACCTCTTCAAACAAAGGCAGGAAAAAATAAAGATAAAATAGATGATTTTCGGTTTTTTACGGATATTTCCGGAAATAGACGGAATTTTCTAAATTTCTCGACAGCATGTCAATCACCCTTAACTTGCGCAACTTTGCCCCAATTTAACCGACCTCGTATCTCTTACGATTTTCGAGATACCCATACAAAGAAACGAATTTGTAGCACCCTGTATACACATCAATAATTTGAGTACCAAACGGTACAATCTGTACAATCGAAAGCGCAATGCTAAATTCCTATGTTAAAGCACACATTTCATTCTTACAAAAAAGTGAAAAATCAAATGGCTGGGCCAACTTGACACATTTATGGTTAAACCAGAGTATAACAAACCCACAGTCAATATACTAGAAACGGTCGGGGCGAACGAACGCCAGCCAATCAGTTTGAAAAACGTCACAAATTTCCTCAGTCCATCTCGTTCTACAGGAAGGTTTCGTTTTATTGCACTTATTTCCCATTTACCGGTAAAGCGGGTCATTTAAAATATCATAGAGGTATACCATTTTATAATGGGTATTATTATAAAATGGTTATACTGTTGGGCATCATTATCATGGTTGGGCATGACATCTCGCTACTTAATTGCCCAGTGCATAGAATTTATGCAAGTCAATCGTCTTTCGGATGTTAGATTTTTTCGTGTATCACAGAGCGGGTTTAAATATCATAAAAGGAACATTGTTTAGCATAATAATTGAATATTCCCATTTTTGACTTTTATAGGTTTGATAACTTAGATCATATACCTACGTATATATGATCTAGGGTTAATAATCAGTAATCACTTTATACCTCTATCATGAGGTTCAAAGTTAATTTTTGTTTATATAGCTCCTGCTATTTGTCGTTCATAATTTCAACTGTGTGGTGATAACTAAATTATGAAAATTTGAATAAACAAATACAAATAGATTTATATTTTATGAATAAATGGAAACGTGTGTACTTTAATTGAAACTTTAGAATATAAATTCAAGTCTCTATAGTACCCATTTGTTTATTAGGTAAATAATACGTTTTTAGGGGAACAAAAACATTACAATAAAAAACATTGCAAATCTCAAAAAAGGTAAGTATATGTACAAATTTTAATAAAACAGAGAAATTAATAAAATAAATAACTTCTATTTATCATTGTTCTATAGAAATTATAAAATTATTTTTTTTCTTCGAAATGTAATGAAATGAAAATATTTTTATTTAGCACTTGGCTACTTATAACTATAATTATATAATTATTATAATTAAAAACACAAAAAAACGACTCTAATTGCGCAAATAAGTAAACAGCCTCCTACTTCACAGACACAATTCATTAAAACACCGAAGTCCCTCAGAAAGCAGCGTCTTTGACCATAGAGAAGTGTGTACGATGTCAATATAGGTAGTTTTGCTTGGATCTAACAATGTAATTATGAAATTGCAATCGTTTCCTTAAGTAGGTATTTAAGTACTTTGGCATTAGATTATGTTCAATTTTATCAACCAATTAATATATGCTTTATTATCTGAAGAAAATGATTTATCTTTGACAAAGCTGGTTAATAAAAAAAAATACACACAAAAAGTAGCATGAAATAATAATAACAACAATTAATTATACACATTAAGATAAGAGTCCATAACTAGCACAAGTGCAAATACTATAGTATAAACTTAAAATTAAAATCGAGAAGCAAAGACCTAAACTCTTATATAACATCATAGTCCTACAAGTAACATTAAAACCAAACCACAGTACATTACATGAAATTCAGTCATACTCAACTTAAACAATATATAATACTATACAATATTAAAATCTACCCTGATAGTACTCCGTCAAACCATAATATGCCCTCACAACCAACAGAGCCTTCATCGCCCTCTTAAATTCCTTTGTTTCATACATTTTTCTTATCTTTAAATATCTTTCTGCTGTTAAAAATGACTGAATCCCGTATCGAGCTAGAACTAGGTATTAGAAGACCAATCATATATGATTGCCTCGTAACATAGTTTGGTGTGTTGCATATTGTTTCTTTGAATTTTTTATGCATAAGACTTGCAGTCTCCAGTATAAAGAGACAACATAGAGTTAGAAGATTTTTCTTTTAAATAAAGGTCTACAAGAATCTCCAACGTTGGCCATACACAGGTACTTTATTGCTCTCTTATATCAGACGGTTCGCTTTTATAATGTTTTGCTCAATATTTAAACAATTTAGAATTTCTAGCATGTATTCGATTGGTGTGTTTAATAAAATAGCATAATTTTGCTACATTTGCAATTTACACATTCTTTGTTGCAAGAAATCAATACTGAGCTACACTATGCAAAGTGAGGCAAAATTATAGTTTTATATATCAACATTTTGGTCTATTTAGAAACACAGTAAGATATTTTACTGAAAACGTCTATTTTTTACGTAACTTTTTGAGTCTTTATGCAAACTGCAATTGGACATCTCGCACCCGGCATTCTAATCAACTTATTGTTTCAAATAACTGAACTTCAGATGTCTCGACGCACAATTTTATACACATATGGTCCAATCCAATAATTATTGTTTTAAAAATTAAAATGAATATACTACAGCATCAGCGCCAAAATAACCAAAATAGTTTTAAAGCAAATCCCTTCAAATGGAAAACAATGCAAGCAAAATGGCTGCTGGCAATTTGCGACGTCACATGTTATTTGGCTCCTCCCTTCTTTCATCGATCGCCCCGACCGTTTCTAGTATATTGACCGTGTAACAAACCAACCAGTAGCGACATAAAGCGTCGGCACCTTTGATGTTCAAGGGACCGATTCCGGCAGAGCCAATGGCAGTTGGACACCATATTTATGAACTACTTAAACCATGAAGTGGCTAGAAAGTAAGTGACTCTGTGTCTATTAACAGGGATGGAGAAATTGTACTTTTTCAAATATATTCAAGAGACAATTAGATTTTTTTTTTCACCTGTACATATGTTCTCAAACTGCATTTTGAAAATACCTTCAGGGCTGTATATAAAATGTACCCACCTTTCTGGTGGTGATGATAAACCTTTGGTTGCATCAAAAGCTGTAAAATGCATAAGATTGTCTACATCAATACTAGTACATTCGCTGCTAAAAGCATAGCAAATGTCACATGAATGTACTTCCTGACACATTTTCTTTACGGTAATTGGAATGAGGTAAGGAAATTGCTGCAGTTGATGTTTCCGACTCCTTATTAATAATTTCTACTATGTCCATGGATTTTAAACTTATGAGAACATCATTTAGTGGAAATAATTCTGCACAAATAATTTTCTGAAGGCACTTTGAAACTGTCTTGGTGTGGGATTTATACAAGTGCCTCCCTGTTGCGTTACACTTCCAAAGAAATTTTGTAAACAATCAGTCTTCTGGTTTTAAGATATTTATACGCACAGTTTAAAAGTTTTTGCCATAAGTTGAAAACACCTCTTATTGTAATAGACCGACATTTAATAATATTGACCATTTTTGTTTAATACCTTTAAATTTGGCAAAATAACCAAAGCTTCATTTAAAAATTCTAACTGTAAATCAGATCTGTCAAATACATTCTTAAATTTATAAGAATTATTTAATGATAAGGAGTTCAAGATATCAAAAGGATTATTAAATTTTTCTACAATTTCAATTGTTGCAAAAGCTTCATTTGGAAGTGCCCCAAACTCATGTATGTATTCATGCCACAGGCAATTGAGTGGCTCAAAAGTTGAGCGGCATAACTCACTCTCATTTGTGGGATTAAGGTGATAATTAGTGAGTTTGGATGCACACCTGTAGAACTGCTCTTTATCGGAATTATAGAAACATTTAATAAATGACCAAGACGTTTTTCTACCCTAGCCTTAAGTTACTGCGGGTGGCCTTAATTAAATGACATGGGTCAAAAATATAGAACATATTCTCACCTCCTACCTGAAACTGTATTTTGAGGTGTAATTCCTAGACATTTAGTCAAATCAATAAAATTCGAGCCTCTGTCACTTACTATGCCTTCTACTTTTAAATATATATCCTTTAAATTTAAAATACAATTTTCTAAAATAGTGCGAAGTTTATCACCATTTAGTTGAGTGTCTACAATCGATACAAAGGATGCAGTGTTTATCCTTATCAGTCGTCGTCTTCATTTTGATTTCAAGGGCCTTATATACTGATTTATTGTGTAGTCCTGGTTGACATTGCAGGTTTTCAGCATATATAGTTGGTGAAAGGTAGAGGAGGAGGAGGTAGAACACGATTATCTATTCTTATGTTCATTAGTTGAATATCATGCAAATTCACCCATTTTGTTTCTTCATCTTTTGAAATACTAGGACCTGAAAATGATAATGAGAATGAAGTTATTGTTGATACAGTATCAACAACACGCATAGGTCAAACAATATCATGTTAGACCCAATAAAGTGTCTGGCAAATATCAATTAGTACAACTCAGTTATGTGACCGGTAGATACTTTCTGTTGGGTACATAACTGAAAACCAGGTAGTGTTTCTAGTACATATTGCTTATTGAATTATTGTGATCATGGGATGAGGTGAAATATCTGATTTTTCAGTACCCATCAGGGCAATAAATGTTTTGTAACTCACTTGTAAATAATAAATCCAACCAATAAAATTAATCTACTCATGGAATTCAAAGTGCTATTGCTAAATTCAGTCATAATGATTAGACAAACAAAATAGCTTTAGCAGTTTGTGCCATTAGCAGCAATACTAATACTTTAATTTTTTCATAATCAGTGAAAAATTACTATAAAGATTTACCTGGAAGGATCTTGTTTTCTTTGGTGGTTCCTGAGATGAATCTTGACTTGTCTCAAATACCCTTTGTAGATATTGACCAAATATTGTAGGAATTGCATCAGGTACAAGTGCTTTCTTGCAGAGGTTATGTTAGAAAAAAATCCTCAAAGTGAACTTCACTTAGTCTATATGCCATCACCTGTTTAACTGGTTTATCCAATATATCACTTCTGATAGAAGCTTCTGCCCAGACTTTGGCACTGAAAAAAAAATCTCATTAGATCTACCTATGATAACTGCAATTGATTAAAATACAGGGGGACAGAAGTTTTAAGCCTGCCATTATACTCAGAAAATGAAGCATTTATAACACATCGAGGCACATATTATTGCAGCTTTGAACTGCCAGCTAAGTTCTGCAGGTGATGTCTTTTACAATTTGCAATCAAAATGTAAGTGGATTTGAATTATACATCTACACATTTGGCGAAACTAAAGTACCTAGAACAAAACCTCCAAATATCAAGTGAGATGTAATTATGCTATAAGTTTATCGATATAAACTCGTCTATGAGTATCAAAATAACCTATTCTTCTCTGATACATCATTTACAAAATCCTTGAAAGAATGCAATACCTTTATCTGTGAAGGCATACTGGAATACATTTTTATTTCCAACACCCAATATATTTTTTAGCTGAAATTTATTATATTTCATACCTAATTCCCATGTTGTAGTTTTACAATGAAGGCCTAAAGTTCAAAATATTTCATTAGCTTTTCGTTGCGTCCAAATAACCGCAATATCAAGCGGTTGTAACAAATGAGTCGTGTGAGGTGGTAACTTTAGAATTGTGATGTTTTCTTGAGCTGCTAGTTCAAAATAGTCAGTTCTTATTGAAACACCCTTTATATATGGATGCTATACTTGTGCATAATAAATATTATGTTTAATAAAATAAAAAAAAAAAAAAAAGACAGAAACAAATTAAAAGTTAACAAAAATCTTACAAGGAAATAAATAATATCTTTAAAGGTTTTGTTATCACATAAAAGAACTAAATAATGCTGATTTACTTACGGTGCTTTTGAAACAGAGTGAAATAGCAATTCTGCTAATTTCTTTTTTGACGATAACCTCAATTTTTGTTTACGAAGATACTGTTACGTTTTTCCCGTGGGTTCTTAACAGAATTACAACTTTGCTATTTTCAACTAATACTCTCTTTATTCACTACCACTGTATACAAATTTAACACTCTAAACTACTCTTATAATTTTACTACTAATATCTATTCAACACTCAATGATTAACTGAACTCAACTAACTAACCGACTGACTAACATTCGCCTTAGGTCTGCTTATATATAATCTTAAATCTATCACGAATATTCGGGAAGTATTCCGACGCCACTCTATATGATCTCGACGAGGCCATCGAGATAATTCCAGCTACCCGAAACTTCGCGGCGGGCCGGTCGATGATTCATACAGACACAGAAGCGAGGGGCACGGCGGGGCGGCTAGTTCTATAGGGTAGCACAAAACATCCGGATGGTTGTTAGTCTAGCCGTAACATTGCCTCCCTCTTAATTCTGATCGTCCCGATCAGCTACTTCATGTCCGTGATATGCTTTCAACCTGTCGAGGTGAACAACTTTCAGTTTGCTTCTAGGGCTACGCTGAATTCTATACACAACGTCATTAATTCTTTTGACGACTGTATAGGGCCCTTCCCATACTGGTGATAGCTTGGGAGATCTTCCTGTCTTCCTTTGCGGGTTATATAACCAGACTTTATCGTTCATCCGAAATCCCCTAGAGTTAGCTTGGAGATCATATCGAGCCTTCATTCGGTCACTGGCGAGACGTTCAAACGGTAGTCCCACATCATTCTGTTTCATCTTCCCACTGGATCTTGTCTGGGGTCCTTGACTTGAGGTACAGGTTGAACACTGATGGCACCTTGATTTCACATCCTGGCAGTAGTTGACCCAGTAAAATCTGTCGCGGATCTTGTCAATCATTCTGTTAACTCCGAGATGAGCCCCAACCTTTCTATTATGTACTTCGTCCAGAACTTCCGATACCCTCTTCCTTGGTACCACTAACTGCGTCTTCACTACTTTGCCATCGGCGCTTTCCCAGGCTCGTTTAAGTAGTCCATTTTCAACTACCAGGGAGTCCCACTGAGCCCACAGAGATTTAAAAGTAGATCCCTTAGTTGAAATATCTCTCCAGCTTGGTCTTGGTTGACGTTCTTCCTTAGCTTTTAGTAGCAGTGCTATTTCATTATCCTCAAGCTGATCTTTCCTTAGTTGCTCTGTGGTCCACTGCTGATCAACCCGAAACTTGATTCGCCTAATGGGAGTGATTCCTTCTCGTTGGTCAATTCTTTGGCGATGTTTATAATTATCCTCACGTGACCTTCTGGATAAAGCATCTGTATTACTATGCCATCTTCCTTCCCTGTGCTTAGCCTTAAAGTTATATTGTTTCAACTCTTCCTGACTTGGCTTTGAACTGCTGTTGTCTCTGGATGGAGCTGTAGGTCGTAGTTGTACTGGACAGTCTCTCTTAAAATGCCCAATGTTGCCACCTATATAGCACTGATTTGGAACAATTCGGTTACGTGGCCTATCCTCTAGTGGCTCCCGGAATCTTTGTACTTGACAGTCTCTTTTGAAATGTCCAGTCCTGCCGCATCTATAGCACTGATTTATTATAGCCTTTCGATTACATGGTCTAACTTCTGTTGGCTCCCGGAATATCCGTGCTCGACAGTCCCTTCTGAAATGTCCAGTCTTTCCACATCTATAACACTGTTTTGATGTATTTCGGTTATGTAGCCTATCTTCTATTGGCTCCTGGAATCTATGTACTCGACAGTCCCTTTTGAAGTGTCCAGTCTTGCCACATCTATAGCACTGATTACGGTTGTATGGCCTAACTTCTGGTGACTCCCGGAATCTACCTGTGGCCTGAAGAACTTCGGTTAATTTCTTCAAAATACCGCCCATTTCAGTTAGTTCACAATTGTTCGCCAAATTTTCTTCCTGGATGGATACGGCCCTGATTTTTGGCTTGGAGATGTTACAGGCCGCCTCGATTTCTAGGGCTCGACCCAAAGCTTCACTGCTGTTATCAAATTTGGCTAGGCGTAGCATTTTCTGAGTTTCTGGATCTCTGATACCATCCACGAAATATTGGGCAGCAAGTTCCTCTTGAAATTCCTCTGTCGCTCCCGGGTAGGCCAATTGAATGAGAAGTCTAATGTCTGCCTCAAATTCTTGCAGGTTTTCACCAGGCTTCTGATGCCGAGACTTTACTTGTGCCTGATACAGTTGTCTTCTATGTTGGTCGCCAAATCGTCTCTCAAGGACAGCTACAAGTATGTCATATTTCCCCTGTTGGCTGATGGGAATTGTCTGCAGTAGTTCCAGGGCAGATCCACGAAGCGCTACCACTAGTGATGTAGCCATTTCTTCATTATTCCAACCGTTGGCAACAGCGGCGGCTTCAAATTGCCTTTTGTACATTGTCCAGGATGTTTGACCGTCATAGGGTGGAGGTTTAATATGTTGTCCTGTGGCGAATACCCTCTCGGTGGATCCTTGATTTTTAGTCTGGAAACTTCTGCTTGTAGATTCTTCATTTCTTTCTGTACGTCTCCTACTTCTTTTTGTACAGTTCCAACTTCTTTTTGTATATTGTTTACTTCTTTTTCAAATTTCTCATTTTGCCCGTCCAGTATTTTCTGTAATTTTCCTTGCTCGCCTACAATTACATCCAGCATCCATTTCTGCAGCTGTTCCTAATCTGCTTGCCTTCTACCTTCATCCTCTTCCCGTTCCGCTTGCCTTTTATCTTCTTGATCTTGAAAAATTTTCTGAAGCCTGTCCTGTTCTATTTGCCTTCTATCTTCTTGGTCTTGTAAAATTTTCTGAAGCCGGTCCTGTTCTGCTTGCCTTCTACGTTCATCCTGTTCCCGTTCCGCTTGTCTTTTATCTTCTTGATTTTGCAAAAGTTTCTGAAGCCGGTTCTGTTCTATTTGCTTTTTACGTTCTTCCTCTTCCCGATCCACTTGCCTTCTACGTTCATCCTCTTCCCGATCCGCTCGCCTCTCAGCATTTAAATTATCCATAAAATCGGCCAACATTTTATTTATTTGCTCCATTTCTGCCGCTTGTTGCCTCGTATTGACCATAGAATTTTATAAAATTTTCACAGAATCCACCAACCAAACGGTCTCGTTGACTTACTTGTACCCTTTTCTTTCCTCGAAAAATACTTCACAAGTCTGGTCCTTTCACAATCCAACTTCTGACACCAAATGTTACGTTTTTCCCGTGGGTTCTTAGCAGAATTACAACTTTGCTATTTTCAACTAATACTCTCTTTATTCACTACCACTGTATACAAATTTAACACTCTAAACTACTCTTATAATTTTACTACTAATATCTATTCAACACTCAATGATTAACTGAACTCAACTAACTAACCGACTGACTAACATTCGCCTTAGGTCTGCTTATATATAATCTTAAATCTATCACGAATATTCGGGAAGTATTCCGACGCCACTCTATATGATCTCGACGAGGCCATCGAGATAATTCCAGCTACCCGAAACCTCGCGGCGGGCCGGTCGATGATTCATACAGACACAGAAGCGAGGGGCACGGCGGGGCGGCTAGTTCTATAGGGTAGCACAAAACGTCCGGATGGTTGTTAGTCTAGCCGTAACAATACTAATAATATTTTTTTTTTGAATTATTGGGTAAGATAATTTTTTTGGCAGCAAATACTGTTCTCAACTTGATGCCTAAATATCCATAATTCCCAACTAGCTCATTGTTATGGGTGGGATAACCTACAATCATGTTTTTTCTGTCTATTTTCAAAAACCCTTAATCCTTTGTTTGTAGTAAACTCCTTTTCAGGTATGGATTATTTGTACCCACTTGAATTTTTCTAATTTCAGGCTATTATCCATTAGATAGGTAGGTAATGACAGGTAAAATAACGTAGCAGCATTGTCTTTTATACAATGGTAGCAGACATGGATAAACAGAAGCATAATATCTCCCAAATATTTAATATTATCCGAATTTGTTGTTGGGAAGATTTACTGGAAATTAGGGTATGATGCAAACTAGGATATTACATCTGTGATTCAAACGCACTATAGACACGTTATGCTACCTATTTAACCGAGAAACTCATTACTTACACAAACCGAACCGCCCTTCTATTTTTCCTTATCCGCGGAATCGAAATCGTCGGTTAGGCTTAGGTTAGGTTAGGTTCTCTTCTTTTTTTAGATTACTATGAAAAATATCAGGCCTACTAAACATAAAACCCAGGCCTGACAAAAAATAACTTCTACAAACTAATACAGGCCGGAATAATTTAATTCCTTTATAATAGAATTTTTTGCTGGAAATTGCCCAAATACCCTTCATGTGAGAAAAGCATCATAACAAATTTTATAGGAACATACTCTAATTAAGAGAGACCATTTGTAAGTACATATACGGGTGCATTATTATTCTACTTTTGAAAATTTTTGCTCAATGTAGAATGTGAAAATATATGTTGTTGGATAAAAAAAACCTGAAACTTAAAACATTCTAGCAATACACACTACGTGGCATTCAATTTCTCACTTATAAATTGCACTTTTTCACCACTAATACTCCTGTATCAATATTTATCTATTCGTCAAGAGCAATTATCCAACAATTAATTTAAATTTCAATTAAAAAAAAAAACAACCATTACATTGTGTTAGTAGGTATGTACTTACCGGTCATAATCTTTAGACTTTAGGAAATGTGAAGAAATATTTTCCATCTCCAAACCTAGTTGAACAGTCACGATTTGTACAAGTAATACCCGGCCTGATTATACACTTATTCAGTTTTAAAATTTAGAAATTACGGCACAATTCAACATTAAAACGAACTTATCAGAATTCGTAACTGACGCGCTACAACAAAACTCAGTTTGACGGAAATCCACCCTATTTCACGCATGCGCAGAAAAATTTGGTCCCTTAGCTGTCGCTACTTGTGGGTTTGTTATACTCTGGTTAAACTGTTTACGAGCCATTGTATCTAATAATCTAATTTGTCTAGTGGCTTTCCTCAACTAAATGCGCTCAACTCTGAGGGACGTTTTTACAACGTAAATGATGCTATCGAAAATAAGTGCTGATATCCATAACTAACAAGAATAAGATAACGAAAGTGTGTTCATACATACAGCTATAAATAGTCTATATTTGTGAAAGTTCGTCTCAAACTTGAGGCTTTGGAAGCCTATACAGAAACCGCTCGACACACAAAAATCATTAAGGCTGCAATAAAAATAACATCTAACAAAATGCAAAAGTTAATTGATACCTGATATACTATTTAAAATAATTCAGCAGGCTACGACGAATTTTTCTTTTTTTATAGTTATAAGAACGTGAAGGTTAACTATTGGGGTTTTATCAAAATATTAAATAAAATTGTCTATCGATGATAATAATCGTACGTAATTAATGTGATCCAGCATTACAAATATTTCGTTACCAATCTGAATAATTTACAAAACATTTGACTGTTCTACATATTTTTTATGCAGGTATCCCCAGAGGTAAACGAGGAGATATCTGGCAGTTCCTTGCTGAACAGCATTGCAGGAAATCAGCTCCACCCGATTCCCATAAATATCCAAATTATAATGTTCCGTACGAACAGCTATTGCGCCAACTGACATCACATCAACATGCTATTTTGATTGATCTAGGAAGGACGTTTCCCAATCATTCCTATTTCAGCAGTCCGTTAGGACCAGGACAGTTGGCACTATTCAATTTGTTAAAGGCTTATTCACTACTGGACCCAGAAGTGGGGTACTGTCAAGGATTAAGTTTTGTTGCTGGAGTTTTACTTCTTCATGTAAGTACATACAGTACGCTCCTAAATTTCTCTCCTCATATCTAACCCGAAAATGATTTAATGGACCAACTGGATGGAAGGAATATACTTTCTAAAATAAAATTGACAGCTGGAAAGTAAAGAAAATAAGTCAAAACAATGGCAAGTAATTATTATTAAAAATAATAAGAAACTACAAAATTACAAAAAAAAATATTTAAATAAATGTTTAAAATGTAGTCTTTTACTTCCTGACAATATGGCAATCGGTTAAGGAATTCTTCCAGAAGATTTTCGGACGTTTATATTTGTTGACACTCTAAGGTAATTCGTTGCTGTAAGTCATTGCTCGTTTCTAGTGGTTACTTCGATTTAAGGCCATCCCAAGAAATAATCCAAAGGGAGCAAATTAAAGGCCATATCAAAGGTCCGCGCTGCCTATCCAACTTTCTGGAACTCATTTAGATATTTTCCAGCTGTTAGATGAAAATGGCCTGGTGCACAATCTTATTGAAATAGGTATTACATGGCGATTTGGAAATTAATCAATGTAAATGTGATTTGTTATTATGGCACTAATATGAGGTTTGATTTCCCTTTTTGAAATGTTCCTATAAAGTTCTCCATTTTAATTTTGGTTAATAAAGATTGGACGCACAATATGATTTTCCAAAATACCATCCTAAATATTAATTTTTTTGTGGCATGTTCCTCCCGAAAACGCCGTGTCTGCTGCCACGCTAACGTGAAATGAATTAACGCAGACTCATTCCATAATAGTAAGTACGTCATTCTAGAAAAGGATGAATGCTAACGTGCGTCGAGCAATATCTGGTTCAGTATGTGGTTTAGGTACAAATAATATATTTATTGAGTATTTTCCATGAATCGTTATCGTTATTAGATGAGTGGTGCGGTTCAGTTTCCAGGAATCCATGCAGTTCTTTTTTTTTCAGGATTTTGCACATGCCTTGGGTTATATCTGGTCAGATTTTGTTGGTTTTGCTCGGGGAGTGAGCGAGGCGAGCGAAGGGTAATATATGGTGTTTTAGAACTTGAAGACACGTAACGATCCGATTGTATTCTGCATTTTTAAAACTATGTATGCGATTTTTTTCCCAATAGCGATTTCATGAGTTACATATATATGGAAAGTCATTTGCAGCATTTGATTTTCGGCTTTTTTCAGAACGCAGATTAATAATTACTGTGTGCTTTTACTCAAGTATTTATATTTTTTGTTAAATTTTTATGTTTTAATATTTTCTTTGATTCGCTTCTATTTATAAATTGCGTTAGTCTTTCTATGTCTGCTCTCAGATTTATTATATTGTTTTCAATTCTCCTTTGCCCTAGGTGTGTTTGTTGCTTGTTACATGTTGATTCTGCTGAGGCTGGTGCATCTGCGTGAATGTCTTCCGGCGAGTTTGTGGTGTTTAGGTATCCGTCATTAATTTATCTGTTCATTGCGTCTATTAATATTTTTGTGTCTTTCTTAAAACGTAATTTCGGAAGTATGTGTCTCATAGTTGGATTGCTACCTCCCCAGATTATCAAACTTGATCTCGTTTATCTTTTTAGATTTGGTTTTATTTCGAATATGTTTTATAGTTGGATGTATAAGACTTCATTTGATATTATCCCCCACGCAGTATTGTTGTATTGTTTGTGATGAGAGTGATTGTTCTTGTTCATCAGTTGTTTGTGTATAGCGTGGTTGTTCTTGCTCATTTATATGTATTATGATTGGGACATTGTATACTGGAGAGTCTGTGTTGTTCAAAGATATCTCATTCCTATCTTGTCAACTCTTGTAAGGTAATAAAAACGCAAGACAGTGCGGTTAATTTCATCATTCCATGCTATGCGCTATCGGACTCGTCGCCGTCGTGTCGGTTGTCCCGGTAAAACACTTTGGGCAGTTCTTACGGTCGTGGCCTGGTCCTCTTTATTTTGGCCAAGGGATTTGATCCCGCGACCAACTTCTTTTTCATGCCGCTCGTCCGAGGATTCTTGTTGATTGTTTTCAGGTCCATCTAGATCTTTGATTTGCGGTATGAGTACTTCAAAATTTCTCGCTACCGGATTGTCAATCAGTAGTAGGTAAATTGTCTTGGTATGCTTTCTTTTATTTATTGTTGGCTTGTTCTTGAAAGATATTTTCTACGTTCGCATATTACGTTGCTTATGGTAGATTTAAAAATTAAGCGTATGTATTTCATATATAGTTGCTTTTTTATGGTAAATTTCAATGTTTCGCAATCGATTATCTTAGTATATCGCGGTTGTGGCGTCCTAGATGAATTCTGTCTTAGAATGGGTGGTCTAAGTAGGGGGTCGGTGCCTTCGAATTCATTAGCTTCCGTGCAGCAGGTTTTTCGGCTTCCTCATCAACGTGGACAGCGAGTGGAGGATCAGCGTCTCGGTCAGGGGAGATAGGCCCTGGTAGGGGTCCTATTTCTTCGGCTATCTGGTCCGGTTGAGGTTCAGGATCTTCATCCTCATACAGATGCAACTCTCTGACAACTTCTTGTCTGATTTGAGCCAATCTAGCTTCGGGAATGAGATCCCTTTGTATTACGGTGCGCCTCTGGTCCGCGACACGTTGTTCCATTACCTGGTGTTCAGGGTATCACTGTAGGAAGCCTTGATGTAGCAATGTTGTATGCTCCTCTGTCTGTCTTATTCATCGTAATATTGTAGTAGCAACTCATGATGTACTCGTTCATGTCGGTTGTTCACTTCATGCGTTGCCTAGCTTTATTATTATTATTACAATTATTATTATTATTATTATTATTATTATTATTATTATTATTATTATTCAATGATTTACAAGTTTTCGGCTTGGTTATACGATTCGATGCGGACTATGCCAAGCACCTAACTTTCTATTGTAAGTACATGGAGATATCATCACTGTACGTTCAGAAACGCTCTAACTATAGAGCAGGTGTCGAGTATAACTGATTTTTGGAGGGTTATGTGCTTTAGTTGGTTTAGCCCTATTTCCCCTACATAATTGTGGAGGAATTTGGGAATGATGCCAGTTGCTGAGATTACTATTGGTATGATTATAACTCTATCCTGATGCCACATATTTTTGACTTCATCGGCCAGAGGTAAGTATTTTTGATTTTTTCACTTTCTTTTCTTTGAAGATTGGTTGTATTTGGTATGGTACTATCAATAGGGTAAGTAGTTTTTGTTGGTTTATGTGTCAGTGTGATATCTGGTCTATTGTGAAGAATAGTTCTGTCCGCTGTGATGCTTCTGTTCCAGTACATCTTAACCTCATTATTCTTTATTACATTATCCGGTGTGTATATGTAATAGAGTGTGTTGTACTGTGAGTTTGTATTTTTGGACTAACTCCTGGTGAATATCTTTGCAACATTATCATGTCTCTTGGTGTAATCTGATGGTGCCAGCCTCTGGTTATGTGATCTATGGTGTCTACTCGTTCGTTACATAGTCTACATTGATCTGTTGTTGTGTTTTTATTTTTTATTATGTATTTGCTGTAGTTGCGCGTATTAATTACTTGGTCTTGGATTCATAATGGCGATGGCGATGACTAGTCCCTCAGTTTCACCTAGAATGTTTCCACGAGTCAGTCATGCGTTGGAAGCTTGTGTGTCTATATGCGATTGGCTGAGTGCATGTGCATGCTTACCATGAAATGCTTTTTGTTTCCATGTTTGTACTGTAGTTATTTTTGCCTCAGGTCTAAACGTATCATTATTAAATTCGAGTGGTGTTCCTGACGTTGTAGGAGTTGTGATTGCTTTATGTAGTGATGTCGTTTGCGCTTTGTCTTTGAAAGATTTTCGCAATTTTTCTATTTGTTCATAATTTGCATTTTTTATATCCGTTACTCCCCTCCCGCCTTCTCTTCTTCTGAGCGAGAATCTTTCGGTTGCTGCATGAATGTGATGTGTTCTATGTTTATTGAAAGTTGTACGTATGAGGATGTTGAGGGTTTGCAGGTCTGTATTGCTCCAATTTATGATACCAAAGGAGTATGTTAACACTGGTATGGGATAGGTGCTCTTTATCTTATTTCTACCTGATAGCTCGGTTTTAGGTATTTTTGCAAGTCTCATTTCGTATTCCTTTGTTAACTCCTCTTTAATTTGTGAGAGTTATATTCCTTGTTTCTGTTTGTATCTTAGATATTTGTAGGTATTATGTGTCTCGATACAGTCTATTGTTTGTTCTGTTTGTGTGATGTATGATTCTTGTATCTTGTGTCGTCCCTTTATTATGCTATTTATTTTGCATTTATCAGTTCCAAATGACATTTTTATATCTTGATTAAATATTTCGGTGGTATTTAACAAATATATCGCTTTTTAGTGGAGGCGAAAAGCTTCAGGTCATCGACATACAAAAGATGTGATATTTTATGTGTGATTTCGCCTACTATTTGATATTTCCGTAAATTAGATTCGCGTTAGCGTGGAAACAATCACTGCGTTTAAGAAAATATTTTTTTTCTTCAAACGTCAGTAAATCCGTCATTACTCGACTGTGTAGGCGGCCGTGAAGATTCGTTTTTCCTCCGCCGGAGCTTTACTTTTCACTTTTTCGCCGGCGGCGGTAAAAGTGTTGTCATAGCAACATAGATACAATACAAACAAACAACAAAATAAGCGTCAACAACTCAAGATTTATTGAACTACAATTTGTATTTATCACTCAATTTGTGACTGCATTTCTAAAAATCACTAATTTAGGAACAAATTGGTTATTATTTAATCGAACTTACTCAATAACTGCTTATCAATACGGAATTAAAACGCAATCGGAGACGCAATCTTAAAAAAATAATTATTGTTGACAGTGTCCACTGACAGCTTTATGTTACATTACTATAGCAACAGCCTGTGCCTATTCACCGACGCCGGTCTCCGCCTTGCGAACCCACTTATCTTTAATAATAATTAGATATTATTACTATTAAAAAGAGATGTTTTTGCATTAATTTGTCGACATTTGAAGAAAAAATAGCATATTTTATTTGGAGGAAAAGTTACTTTTCATGGCTTGCTCTCTATTACCAGCTTCACTCCGTTCGGCTGTTAAACACGAGCGCGCCATGAAAAGTATCACTTTTCCTCCATATAAAATAATATACTATTTCTAATTTTGACATATAAAGTGACACTTTTCAAAACTCTTTGACGTTTGGAAACTTCCTACTTTTCGTAATTAGTTACGAAAAGTAAAATATTTCGCAACTGGTGATGAAATAGTTATTTTTGTTACAAGTACCTAAAATGGAGTTTTTCAGGAAGAATCATTGCTGTTTCCGGCCGAGGCATTACAGTCCGGAATAGCAGATGAGTCCTGAAAAACTTTATTTAGGTACGTGTGACAAACACTATTTTTTGTCATACGCTCCCAAAATTTAGTTTTTATTTATACGCTTCTTGCAATTCTTCAGAACGCCTAAATTTGCAAATTTACCATAATTTTTGAAATCATAATGTACGACAAAGTTAGCTTAGAATTTGATATCGTAGCAACTATTTGACAATTTTGTCATGTCAGTCGAAATTTTTGACATTTAGACATATTCAGGAATTTTGGAATAGTCCGTAAAGGTTGCTATGACGACTTTTAGGGACTAGGCCTAAAAAGAAGCATTTTACGGACTCAAATGAGTCATTGTCATTAAATTTGATGTACCACATGTTAATGAAGATTTTTTATTTTATTCAGTTTTATTACATGTGAATAAAAACATTAATTATAGATATTAATAACACAGTTCGAACAATTAGTGATATTGACCCCGGCTGACAACGAAGTTTTCTATGTGGCATTAATTTCCATGGAAGTTTCTCCAAGAACGTTTGTGGCAATCTTCTGTTTATTTATTATGGAATTCTCCACATAACCCCCGGCAACTGTATTAGACTTCCATCCCCCATGCTGTTTAATTCTCAACAAATCGGCTCCGGAATCCGCGAGGGGAGTAGTCGATGACCGTCGAAAACAGTGACCGGTATAGAAACAAGGATTTGGCAACTTTAAAAACTGGGCAATTATTTTCGGCATATTTCCAAATGTATTAATACTTACAGGTTGCACTCCACATTTCCCATTTGAATATGTGACAAAAAATCTGTCATGCTTAACATTCGACGGCCTTAGCAGAACGTATTTCTTTACCATTTCGATGCAATTTATACCTTCAAAAGCTCCAGCGGTTAAAGCAAATTCTCGACATACTTTCGTCTTTGTGTTGGGAACTGTCACTTTAGAAAACTGCTCCTGAAATACTACATTTTCTACGCGAAGAAAAGTTAATTCACCTTTTTGGCAAGCTCCAGCAACTCCAATGATTAATGCTACCTTGGTCATTAAGTGTTGCCCATCGGCAGCTTCTCTCATAAAATCGGAAATGTTTTCTTTACTTAAACCTTGCGATTTTTTAGGCTGGTAACCTTCAGAATGATGTTTTAAAAACGCCAGTAAATCTGTATGCTTCTTAATGTCAATATTTCTTTTTAGACACAATTCGGTTCTTAACATCGAATATAAGCTACACAAGGTGGAATTCTTCATTTCTTTTTTTTCTTGAAAATACGCTAGCAAAACTTTTTCGTTCAAATGGGTAATCCTTTTGTGTTCACACCAGAAACTAAAGTTGGCATAGACCAAATCATACTTGCCCCTCGACTTCTTAGGAATAATTGTAGATAACGCAGATTGAGCCGCTTCCTCAATGGCACTCGGTACGTTATTCTCTGAATCGGACATTATTGCAGTATATGTATTCTTCTACTTTAAAGGCCTTTTACACGATCATATCAGTTCTCTATAGGTCTGTCCATCCCGTCAGTTCTCCATCTCCGCTTGTGTTTCCTTTCAGTTTTTATCTTTTTACACGTAGGAAAAACGGACAGTTCGACTGAGACTGAAACTGAACTGAGAACTGATATGACCGTGTAAAAGGCCTTTTAAACAAATTTAATGAATTATTTACGAGAAAAAAACGATTATTATTTTTCTATTCTTTTGACAGTTTAGACTTATAAAACATGACACTAAACAATACTTGCTTCCATAGCAACGAAGTAACAAATAAACATCTCCGAACTTACTAGACGATTTAAAAGGAATCTATGAGGGACACTCGGATGGGCCATTTTAGTACTTTTAATTTGAATTTAAATAGTAACTTCCCATTCAAAATTAGAAAAAATATTGTGTGAAACACGTTGGGAAACACAATTTTTCGTAACTCGCGTTCCTTTTGCGCAACTCGCTTCGCTCGTTGCGCAGAAATACGCTCGTTATGAAAAATAGTGCTTTTCCCAACTGGTTGCACAAATAACTATTCACCACTGAAACGGATAAAACGAATTATATTATCATTATATCAGTTTCAATTCGCCACACTACTTCTTCGCAAAATCTACTTGATAAGCACCTAAGCTATAATCTGATGTTTTTCTTCAGAATGATCAGGCCTATCGGACCTTTTTGGATCATTAAGGTGACTAGTTCTTTGAAGTTTTGCAATTAAGTTCCTCAAGCATTTTCTGAATTCGGGAAATCTCTCATTGAAAGTTTCTACAGCTTCATGAAAGTTAGCTAGAGTTTCAAATAAGAATAGCTTAACATGTTTGCTCTGAGGGGCGGGCGCATCCAAGAAGCGGTAGTTATGGCAGAAAGACTATACCAAAGGATTCAGGTGCCTAGAATAACGATAACGTTCAGCAAAGCACAGATCAAACTATACCACAAATAATTGGCCGTAAGCATTGGTACACACGAATTTAATTTAAAAAAAATCTAGATCCGAACAATGTTTTAAACCGCAACTTAAACATAAGTAAATTTCAGTCATCTACTTTTTCTAACGACTTTTTTAGCTTACTCTACGGATTTGACATGTTTGTAGCAATTATTTAATTTACCTTAGCATTCATTCAAATCTTTACTTTCTATTATAGACATGATCTATAGTATACCTTACATTGATCTTTTAGATGGAGGAGTCCAAGGCATTCATGTTACTTCGTCATCTTATGTTTCGAAGAGGAATGCGTATTCAATACAAGCCAGATATGGTTGGCCTTCAGATAAAACTCTATCAACTATCTAGGCTATTGCACGATCAAATTCCCGAATTGTACAACCATCTGGACTTTTATGAAGTTGCACCAACCCTTTATGCAGCACCCTGGATATTAACGATGTTTGCTTCACAGTTCCCATTGGGTTTTGTAACGAGAGTCTTTGGTAAGAGTTTGATTATTTTTAAAAAAATATGCGATATATAGATAGACTGATTTTTGTAGTTATTATTTTAATTGTCGACAATTGATCGCTATCAGAGTTGTAACCTTTTTGTAAAAGCCACAAAATGATACATAATATTCTGCTATTAAACCATTGTAATATTTGAATTACATTACATCATCATCCTGGCACGAACAGGCAGCTTTGTTTTTGTTATAAAACTTCTTTAAATATTAACTGAATTCTAAAAAGAAGAGCACATGGTAATAGCATTGTTGATGCCGTGTTTGCTACAGTATACTCAGAGTTTGCCAAAAACTGTGACCTACATGGATGCATTTAGTGACAACTGCGGTGGACAAAACAAAAACAAAAACATAATAAAATGTTGAATGTATATAGTGCAGTATACACATATCGAAAACGTAGAACAATTTTTTTTTTTGGTTTTCGGACATTCTTTTATGGAATGCGATCAAGATTTTACTGTTATTCAAAAAGCAAAGAGGCGACTTAATCACGTTTTTACTTCCGAGGAATGGGTTAATTTTTTGGCAGCAGTTAGTAGAAGGTTCATCGTGGTAAGGATGCTGTCTAAGGACTTTAATTCCATATCTCCCATGGATAACATAACAAAGTCAAATCTCAAAGGGCTCAGTAAAATGAAATAGCTACATTTTAAAGAAGATCACCCTTTTAAGTTTTTTATAAAGATGTTTATAATAAGAATTCATCCTTTGAAGAAATTGATTTGTCTAAAAAAACAACTGGTCGACCTTTAAAAATACTGCTTCCTGTACTTTATCAGACACCTCCCAAAATGAAGATGGCAAAACACAATAATCTCATGCAAATTCTACCGTATATACCACCAATAAATCATGATTTTTATAAGTCTTTGGATCCAAGACAAGCAAGCAGAGAAGCGCAAGAGAGGAATGACGACGATGACCCTTCAGGCGACATCATTGATCAGATGATGAGTAGATAAGCAAAATTATTTTTTTTTGTAATCAAAATTAGTTTTTTACTACCTGTTAAAAAATATTCTTCATAAACAGCTTTTAATTACCTATTTATAAAAAAAATATCAGGTGAGCTTAATAAGGGCGAAATACCAGTCTGTGGCTACCATTACCTTCTCGAGGGATAGCCCATAAATATTTTTATTTATATTTTTGTCTTCGTAATTGCTTTTTTGATTTATCTACCTGTTATTATTTAATTAATTAATATTTGATGAATTATCTTTTTAAAATTATTACAACGGCCCTGACAAACTACGGTTTTGGAAATAAAAATAAATCTCAAAAACACCTAAATTTAATTTAAAACTATAGCAAAATAACAATGAACAATATCAGACAAATTTTTTGTGAATTTAATAGATGTAGACTTTTTGGGGAGTAAAAGGTATATTAAATTGAAATATCTCAGAAATAATTTCTTACTACTTGGACCCCTTGGCTTCTGGGCCCCTCAAATAATTTAGTTTATAAACCACAATAACCCAAAATTTATAAAAAAATACGCTGTGTGCTTACAGAAGTGAAAACTTCAACAAAGTGATATTAAGATCTAATTAAAATTAAAAAAAAAAATCTCTTGAAACCTTCACTTTTTGCCCTACAAATCGATGTTTTTACATCTTTCCTCAAAAGTTAATTTTCCAGGCATTTCCGAAAGAGATAAGTACCTATCTAAACAGTTTTCATCCTCAAAAGTCCATATCGAACTGTCGCGTCGTCTCGGTTTTTTCAGTCCTTACTACTCTTTCCGCGCTAGAACGACTCAAAATGTCTCATTTTTCAAAAATATACTCGCCATTTTTCGAATCTCGCCAATTTCACTAGGGTTCGAAATAGCGTCAGAAAATTGTAAAAATTGTTTAATTTTTTCGACAGTTATCCTGCATCAAAGCAAAATTTTGAAAAATCGCACTTTTGACGTAATAACTCGGAAAGGGTAACCCAAGAACAAATGACATTGTTGGATATGCATTTGTTAGTTAGTAATGCAAGCTCCTCAACTGTACAGGGCCTTGCTGCTTTAGGTATCTCCAATACTGGAATTGATGACTTTGTAACAGTTTGATTTTGCCAATTTTAAAATTTCATTTATATGCCGCATTTAGGGGAAAAATGATGCTGTATTTTGCACGCATCGGTTTATTAATTCTAAATTTATTAATTTGATTTGCTTGAAAATGCTGTTTTCCTAATATGAATTAACTATATTTTAGATATAGATTAGCTATATATTCGTACTAGCTTTTAGAATCCGTTGTGACCATCTATTTTAGTTGATAAGCGATGTATGTACCTGCTTATTAAGATAACTTGGCTTGATTTGCATTATATTATCGTAAACAGCTAGCGAATCGATTTATATTTTTAAAGGATTCTGTTAGCCTGCAAATACGTTGCACTTGACTTATTGAACTATAATTTAATTTCAGTGTGAATATTCTATTACCTTTTGAGAACCATAGGTAGATGTTCCGGAGGTCGTTTTTGGACCTCTGCTTTAAATGTATTTCTCGCTCTGTACGGCTGACCAGTTTTTTTGTAAGGTTTATGCCAAATAATAGGGATGGGCTATCTATCGCGCGTTTTTCATTCTCGATTTAGATTTTTGAAGGTTTATCATTCCTGTTAGAGCATTTCCTAGCATTTCTGGAAGAATGTAATTTTAGCCCACTATTCGTGGCTTCCGCCGTCATTTATCATCATAATAAGCGAGAATTAAGGCATTTATTTTCTTAGAATTATTCCTTGTATCGAATCACTCGTCATGTTTTCAGCCCATCACTACTTGTGGCGCAGGATTTAATCTCGAAGGCGAATTGACGAACAGAGTGGACGGGCCTTTACTAGTTTGACCGGAACGGAAGACGAACTCTTGCCAGGGCGGCTAAAAACTCCACGTTTTAAGTATTGTGATATAATACAACCCTTTTGATAGGGATTTATCGTGTCGTTTCTGTTTGTGTTTTAACACGACCGATTTTTCGGGCTCTACAAGCTTAGCGGCTTCCACGTTCGTCCCATAAGACCGAGACCGTCGAATCTCTCCTAATCCACCCTCAAGTCCGAGTTCGAGGGTTTTTCTGGTGGGCCAGAAGTTCAAGTGCAGAACTACCACTTATTCTGAAGCCAGAAGCTGGTCCACAACCTTTTCTCTGAAAGGCCAGAAGCGTCAGTGAAGGGCCTTGACTGATGGTTCCCGCACTAGAGGCCATCGACAGAGTTCGACGACGGGATTTGGGTATACGTGTGTGTCTCATTGTTTCTTATGTTTACTCTTCGTTTGCTTTTATTCACATAAATCAAACATTGAATTGAGGTAGCTCATTGACCTTAATTAATTTAATTTACATTTACATTTATTCACTGGTTTATCGGACCAGTTAATCTAATTGCTTTGAGTTGTTTTCTCATTTTAAAAGTCAAGCGCTGGCTGGATAACTTCATTATTTTCATTCATTAGTCGGCAGATATAACCGCTCTGAATTTTATCTTTTTATCATATGAATCAAGCTAACCATAGTTTTAATCTAATCTGGTGCTTTTATTAACTTCTCAAGTTTTTTTGATCTAATCATTGTGTCCGCTCATTGCGGCGTATTATCACCATCAGTGCAGCTAGCCTAGTCTACGTCAAGTGATCACTTTGATAAATAGTGTTTAGTGCATTTAGTGATAAGGCATATAGAACCGAGGTTTTCCAACTGAATTGGTCTCTGTACGTACAATCTTCATATTGTACTCTGTTTAATTTATTAATTACTTTGTCATTTAACATTCTCATAACACACCCACATATTAATATAACCTTTTTCTCCAGATAGATTGTTGTTGTGTTTGCAAAAAAAAAAGGATTTAGTAGCAAATATAGTGTTCATTAAATTTTAGATTGTGTTTTCTTGATAGAAGTTATAATTACGCCATTGTGTTCGATTTTTTTTTGATAGTTTGAAATTAAGTACTAAGAACCGGTTAATTTTATGAGCGAATCTAGCCACTCGGTACAACACCAGCCGAGCTTTTTCCGTTTAGTTGGCTAGAACGGGTGGCGCTCAAACGACCCCAAGACAGGGGCCGGGCTTTGTAACGCGACTCTCCGGGGCTAGGTTCATTTTTTTTTAATTGATTGGGAAAAAAATCTTTGGGTTTAATCAGAGAGAAAAACGTGTTGCAAATTTGGCGCCCAACGTGGGGCGAAAAATGATTTATGAGAGAGGCGTTGTCAGTTGCTATAATATTATATTCATGATTTTTAGAAAAATGTTTTTTCTTTCTTGCTTTTAATGATGAAATTAATAGTAAAAAAAAATGTTCTATAATTTATCTGCTTCTATTAAGTCTAAAATCTCTTCTCAAACCTAATTTAAGGTAATAATTTAAAGTGTGATAATTTGTGATATTGAATGCCTTAAAATATGTATTGTAAATAAACCACTTCAAATGTGAGGGAACTAGCAAGTCCAGGTGTCCAGCATTAGGAGCGCCAACATTACTCACTGAAATAATACGTAGAAATTCAGTTTGCTTTCTATGTACTTTATTGCTTCACTGATTATTAAGAATATTCAGACTCACAGTTCTAAATAAGCAGTTTCCATCTTAAATAATTTGTAACCTTTTGAAGATTAGTTAACATTATATCTTAAAAATGCTTATTGCAAAATTCTAAAATGATCTTGTCTAGACACTATATGCCCGACAATCCAGCTCTATGGATTTTGATTTGACTTGATTTTCTTTTTCAGTAGACCCACACCTATATGTGGGTTTTCTAAACTTCCAAATATTGTTAAAATCATTTAATTATGTTAGTATACGGGGTTCTGATTTTTAATTAAAAAAAAACTTAAAAAATTAAAACATTTGTGTATTTTATTGAGGTTCAAAAATATGTTCTTTTAGGTCAACTTACCAATGCGAGCTTGATTTATTGATTGCAATAAATATTGGTATAAAATATATTTATTTAATAAACATTCACACATGAATGAAACACTTTTTGGTATTATATAGGGTGTCCCATAACTTATCCGCCATAGAGCAACAGGTGATACTAGAGATCAAAATAGGAAGATTTGTCCAATAAATGTGGTGGTAAATGTTAGCCGTTAAAAAGATTGAAAGTGAAAGTTACTTTTCGAAAAATTGCAATAATTTTAAAACGGATAAAGATATCAAATTCAAAATTAGTGCACTAGCGTTTTCGAAGGTGAGAAATCGGAATTCGTTATTAGTTTGAACCTAGGTCCTAGAGGGCGCTTGCTGCATACGTAATGATGAATTAAATTTGGTATATTTTTTTACCCTGTAAAGCTAAGAGTGTGTTGACTGCACACTAGAAAAGTTTAATCAATTTTGCGTAAAAAAATTACTCTTGATCAAAATAGATTTCTCAAGCCGTTTGCGAGAAATTCTTTGAGTATTCCATTGCACAGCTTAACAATGGCTGAAAATCGTGGCCATGACAATTGTTATTGTTATTATTCTCTTATGTCAAGATATTGGGTTCATCAATGAATAAAGAATAGGAAGGAAGGAGCAAAATACATATTGACATTAGACCGGAATGGTTCTTGCATATGGCGACCCAGATTACCAGTGGCGTCTCCTGAAACGATTGCACAACAAAAAAATAAATACTTATACTATGTATTTATATAGTTTTGTTGTTTATTACTTACTGGTACAGTGATCTCAACAAAAAGTTATAATTTATAAATATTGCCAAAATGTATATAAAAATACGGGCGTCTTTAGGATAAATTTCACATGTGTAAACTTCATTTTATTAGCTAAATACCTATGGAAAGAAATCTTGGGAAAATACCAAGAAAAAGTGGTGTGTGAAAAAATTTTGTTTTCCCTATAATATGCTCTATGTTTTCCCATTAATTTTTTGGAAAAATATACCTGTTTTCTAGGTTAATAGGTAAAGTGAAGTTTTAAATAAATAACATAACCAATTGACAATTATTCTAAATTACATGAATGTTATTACAGGATGGTTACCAGGTATATAAAAAGCAGCACTTATCCGAAAAAGAAACGCAACTTTCTGTTTTTTTTTTCGATAATTTTTGTATCTAAATGTAAATGTGAACATATAAGTTTAGGCACCTAACCACACCTACCACATACAGAAGTTTAATTTTCATATTTGAAATGGAAAAGTACCAAACGTAACGTTAAAAATGTTATCCGTTAAGTCCTATAGCTTGCCTTTAAAATAACACTAAAATATCTAATATATTAGTCGGCCTTAAGATAGTTTGTAAAATTGTCTGTAAATTGCTGTCATTTACAATTTTTCTTTTGGGATTTTTCTTTCTAGTAATGCTTTTTTAGTACTTAAACGACTGAGTAAGTAAAATGAAAACGAATTTTTGCAAATTTGGGGTTGGATTCGTTTTAAATAAGGCATCACAGTATAGTATATTATATTACATGACTCATTCTGACGTTATGTTTGGGTGCTTCCTACGTTTTGATGGTATTTCTTATGTTTAAAGCTATTTTTTGCGATTTACTTTGATTTGTAACATTGTTTATTTCTTTAGTAATATTATTGTAGATATTGCGTTAATTCATATAGTGTTTAATTAGAATATATTTAGTGGTAAAGGTGTGTATTTTGGATTAAAGAAGCAAAGTAAACATGGTTAGTTGTGCAGCTTGTGGCCCTTCTAAAACTCCAACAAATTCAGAACTTGGAATAACATTTCATCGGTAAGTAGGTACCTACTTTACCCCTTATTTTTCTGGTTTTTACCATTTAATAAAGCAAAATTATAAATTGTTTAATTGTTAACGAATAGGTGACATATCTAATTAGGGGCATACCCGTAAAAAAAATTGCAATACAAATCAATTTTTGCAAGAACATTGGACAGTGCTAAAAGTAATAAATACTTTTCTTTTATACTTGACATGTTAAAGTTTATACTGCCAATAAATTGCTAAAATTAGTTATTTGAATATATTTGGGCATTTGAAATGCAAAAATAAGTAAAATATGGTTAAATAATAGTGGGTAGTTTTTGAAGCACACTTTTCTTATTAAAAAAAATATGTACTACCTAATTTTATTGAACAAGCACCCTTCAAAACTAACGCACTATTCTCTAACCATATTTTGCTTATTTTTGCATTTCAAATGCCCAAACCAAATATATTCAAATAACTAATTTTTGCATTTTATTGGCAGAATAAACTTTAACATGTCAAGTATCAAAGACTTAATTTTAGCACTGTCCAATATTCTTGCAAAAATTTATTTGTAATGCTATATTTTTTTCGGGTACGCTCATGATTAGATCTGTCACCTATTTATTGAAAATTAGACAACTTATGATTTTGCTTTATTAAATGGTAAAAAACAGAAAAATAAGGGGTAAAATACCTACTTACCGATGAAATGTTATTCCAAGTTCTGAATTTGTTGGAGTTTTCGAAAGATTACAAGCTGCACAAGTAACCATGTTTACTTTGCTTCTTTAGTCCAAAATACACACTTTTACCACTAAATATCTATATAAACACTATATGAACTAACGCATTATCTACAATAATATTACTAAACAAATAAACAATGTTCCAAATCAAAGTAAATCGCAAAAAATAGCATTAAACACAAGAAATACTATCAAAACGTAGGAAGCACCAAAACATAACGTTTCTGACGTTATGTTTTGGTGTGTATGTGACATATTATGGTTCCTACCACGATACACATATAACGGTATGCTCTTGCGCAGGCAGAACCTTCCACACAGAAACGTGTGACGTCACCCGGGAACGACGCTTACGATTCTATTATGTAAGCGTGTATAGAACATTCGTTTTGAAATGCAATATTCGCAGTTTTGGGGGATTTTAAAGGACATTTTCGATAATAGGTACGTTCCTAATTATACGTGTACGTGTGTTAACTAAAGAATAAAAGCATTTTCATTCTATATTTATATTACTAATTATAATTGATATATTATACATAGTTTTACTCTAGAAAATAGTTTAAATGTATAAAAGGGTTTTTAAGTCTTATTTCAACATTTAGAGAACTAAGTAAAAAAGTCGGGATGAGATTGGTTGATGTAATGTTTATACTTGATGCGTAGAATCGAAGGGCACGCGGTCATAATAGTATTGTTTTATAATTCATTTCTTCATAAATTAATTTTTTCTTAATTTAAAAAAATTGCGTAAATTCAAATATTCTGTACGCCATAGAAGTAGATCAGTTGAGAGAAGTTTTTTTTGATTCTATTATCTTGGCCCATAACATATCCAAAAATAATAAATAAAAATCCCATGCAAATAAAAAGTCAATAAGCATTAAAAAATTATTCAATTTAATTTAGCCCACAAGATATAGTTTTACCAAACTTAAAGTACAATTTTAATTTTCTTTGTATTGACCTCATTATTTAATAGTCAATATTCTGATCCCTTTCAAATATTTTTTGCCCATTTTTACATATTTATTTCATTTCCACTCAAGTAGACTCGGTTTGCAAAGTACTTTTTGATCCCAATACCTTAAGCCACAACATATCCAAAAATCTTTGAAAATAAAAAAGTTATTTTTTACATAATAATTTTTTTTATCATTCCATTATAAATGTTTTAGTGCTTTATTTCTTTTTTCAACAAACTAGCAAAACCAATGAGTTTTTTGTATCTTTTACATTTTCAAGAAATTTCAAGATTTTGTTGTTTTCTTTCCAAGAAATCTTGGACTTGAGAACTAATTTCTTGTCTTGTCTTGAAAAACGAAGATTATTTCTTGTCATGATCTTGTCTTGAAACCAAGACAAGATCAAGACAAAATCAAGAAGTTGTCAAGGAAATGACGACCCCTACATATCGTACCGGATTTGTTTAAATAGTAGTGTTTTTAAATATACCATTTTTTAAATATAATACTAATTAACAAAAAGGGAAGGCCTAAATGAAAAAAAAATATATTCTTCATAAAAGTTTCGCTTATGTCTTGACAAGGTAATAGAGCAAATCCCATATTTTTTGCTTGTAAGCTAACAAACATATCACAATAAAATCATATACATATTGTAACGGATTTCGTTAAAAACTAATTTTTTAAAATATACCACTCAAGTAACAAAAAGAAAGGGCCCAAATGAAAAAAAAAAGTAAAACCTTAAAAAAAAATTAAAAGCAACGGGGTTCGAACTCATTCCGCGCCGCTCCGCCGATAGAGCCGCCGAATCGAGACCTAAGCACCTAGACCACTCGGCCATGAGAGCTGTTGGAACAGAACGATTGCATGGTGAAGACCTGGCGCGATTAGGTGCGCAAATCAATCAGCTTTTGTAGCGCTACAGAACCTAACGATTTTAGCACCCTGGTACCTTCGTATGTGAGCATGTGTAAATATTCCTCCCGGCGCGCGTTAAGAAGTTTCACTTCAATCACACTTCAATAATGCATGTTGCTTTATTTTTTTTATACTTATTTAAGTTTTAGCAAATATTTTTTAACCACAAGTGTCTGGCTGGAGCATGAACCGTGACTTGATAGTGGTATATCTAAAACGAATGTTTAAAGATCGGAACTAAGGCACAGCAGCACCCGAATGTCGAATTAGCGGCAGCTAAAATCACGGCACGGTACGTGAAAATAGGATCCATCTCTAGCCATAGGATGTCTCTTTAGAGTGTGCGCCACTGCCATAAAAAATATGTAAATCGTGGAAATATGTAATAAAAATAATAAATAATAAAGTAAAGCTTTAATAATTAAAGATACTCACCATCTTTTACGTCAATTCCATCTTCTCTTCGACAAGCTCGAATCCACTGATTTGCTAACTCATGTTTAGGAAAACGAAAATATTTAATATTACTCCCTTTGGTGGTCCTATTATTGTTCTTACAAGTAGCCACAGCACAGTTCGGCATAATTATACTATAAGTTTTTAATTTAAATAATCCTATAACATTATATAAACACAAAACAAATCAAAAAATTCACTTAATTAAATAAACTATGACAGCGCCAAATTTTCCCGGGTGACGTAGATGCGCGGGTGAGTCAAAAACGAGTCTAGAAATCAGCATACCGTTATATGTGTATCGTGGTTCCTACGCAGCCTCCTCGATGTCTCAGGAGTTCGTCGCACGTATTAAGTGTCAAACGGCGCACAAGCTCCTTCCTTTCTCTTCTTTATTTTTTGGGGTTGATATTCAAGTTGGTATCAATAATTATCAAAATTGCCTGGACTTTTAATCAGTTTTCTAACCGTGATTTAAGAAATATGCTCTGCGTTTATGCTCCAGAAAATTTTAATAGTCGCGTTGCAGTTATGAGGTGCCTAGAGCTCTACCCAACCAGAAAAATTCCAAATCGACAAATTTTTCCGAAAACGCGAAACAGGATCGTTTTATAATAAAAATCGTGGTGGGCGACCCAAAAGAATATCGGTAGAACAGGAAGATGACATTTTGGTTCGTATCACGGACAGTCCTGAGCTAAGCACTAGGCGTTTGGAAGCAGCTACGCGAATAAGTAAATCTACCGTCTCAAGAGTTCTTCGTACAGAGAAGTTGTTTCATTACCATTTTATGCCTGTACAAAATTTGTTGCTAGATGATTTGCCAGCTAGATTAGAATTTTGCCAAAATATATAAAATAAAAGAAACGACGACCCTATGTTCCTGAAAAAGATATTGTTTGCCGACGAAGCAACGTTTACCAGACGCCGTGTTTTTAAGTGGAGAAATAATTACCATTACGCCCTGGAAAATTCATATCTACAAAGAGGAAGACACTTCCAACATGAATTTTGCATCAATATGTGGTGCGGCATTATTGATAATTTTTAATCGGTCCATTTGAGCTCCCGCAAATATTTAAAGAATATCAATATTTGCAGTTTTTATAAAACGATTCAATATACCTTTTGGATGGTATACCTTTAAACACAAGATCAGGCATGTGCATAAACAGGCCCCCGCATTTTCGAGTTACAGTGCGAAATTACTTAAATCAACGTTTCCCACATCAATGGATTTGACGCGGTAGTGAATTTCCTTGACCACCCCGCAGCCCCGATCTTAATCCGCTGGATTTTTATCTGTGGGGTCACATGAAGGCTTTAGTATACAATGATGAAATTAATACACGAGAAGATCTTTTACAAAAAATTCAAGAAGCTGCCATTATTAAAAATTCAATAAATACCCTCTTGAATGTCAGGCGCCACTTAATAAAGAGCCTAAGAAACGGTATTGAGGTAAACGGCGGACATTTTCAACATTTGGAAAAGTAAATTTAAAATTGATTTTATGTACATATTTCAAATAAATTGAGTTCTACGTACATGTTTTTGAAAATTCGATTTTTATTTTTTTTGTGTATTTTTACTTACAAAGACGAATATTTCGCAAACGGCTGGAGAAATCGATATTGACCAAGAGCATATTTTTTACGCAGAAATGATGGCTCTATTCTAGTGTTGGGTCAAAACATTCTTAGATCGGCAGGGTAAAAAATACACAAAATTTAATTCATCATTAAGTATGTAGCAAGCGTCCTCTAGGGCCTAGATTCAAACTAATACTGAATTCGGATTTCTCACCTTTGAAAATAATAGTACACTAATTTTGAATTTGATATCTTAACCTGTTTTACAATAGTTGCAATTTTTCGAAAAGTAAGTTTCCCTTTCAACATCTTTTTAACGACTAACATTTCCCACCACATTTATTGAACAAATCTTCTTAATTTGATCTCTAGTATCACCTGTTGCTCTATGGCAGATAAGTTATGGGACACCCTGTATGTATTTTAATTTATTTTCCTATTTTCAATGATTCACAAAGAGAGCAAAAGTTTACTATAAACATTCTGCGCCCTATTTTGATACTACCGAAACAATATATTTGATATATTTTGTCTATATTTTTTCCCAAAACTATAGAATGATATACATGCTACATAACACCAAATTGTGTTCAGCTATTCGCTTCACATATTAATTGATTAACATGGAAATTGATTAAAGTTTACTATGTTTATTGCGTATTGGAATTAATTAAGGACAAACACGTATGAAAACGGTCTATTTCAATTTATTGCAAGACAATAGTTTTTGGCAAACATAATATGTTCTGTAAAGAGACTGATGTTTTTTCAGATTTGGTATTCTTGGAAGGTACAGATGTTATATTTCGAGTAGCCCTTGCCCTGCTGAATTATCACAAGGATAAAATTCTCTTGTGTGACAGCTTTGAAGAAATTATGAATTATTTGAAAGGTCAGCTAGCAACTGTAGATAAACCTACTTTGGATAAAGTTATGAAACAGGTACATTCTGAATTTTATCTTTACCAAAATAGCAATAGTAAATTAAGTCAGTCATATTATGATTCCACTGGCATCAATGCATTAATCTAAAAGTTATTAAAATATGTGTTAGTTTCTGTCAGAAAATGAGACAATGTGGAAGAAAGAGTCTTTGCACGTTTAGTGTTATTTCTATCTCTTATATAGAGTGCATAGAAAAGCAGCTTGATGCCTTTGTAGCTTTATATATAAACCGTTTAGAAAATATCAGCATTATATTTTTTCTATATATTGCACGCTTGGCAGTTCCTCTCTAAAATATCTAGTGGAAACAGCAATATGTAATATGTATAAACTTTCTTGGAACTTGTGTTGACAAGATTGATTTAGTAAAGATTTTGTTGGAGTATAAACTGCACTCACTGATATCAGAACCTACTAGGGTTACTAAAACAAGCTCTACTTGTATACATGATATTTTCGCAGACCTGTCACGTGTCAGCAACCCAGAATTTAAAACTGTTTTTTATTCAGATCACCTGTTTCAGTAATGTGATTTTAATTTACTATCAGTGATGAAGG